>JBAKBP010029994.1:0-26362 GCA_037953745.1 Lithodes maja | reverse complement strand
GTATCACATTTTCCCCCAAAAAAGTGTTATTAATGAGATATATGTTTATTTAGAAATCTAGCAAAACCGGGTTACAAAAAAAGCGCTAAATAATTGATACATGATAAACATGTTTGCTATGGACTTAACTAAAGGGAAAGTATAGGTTTAACTATTCACACATTAGAAATTATGAAATCAAAGTTTCTTAGAATATGGTGATATTAGGTAGTTAGCAGAAAAATACTAATTATTTGAAACAGATTAGCGTAAAAAAAAAATGTAACATTTGCAACTCTGGTCAAGGGGTATAATGCTGATGCTCAAGTCTGGGTCGAATATCCAAACGTAGTTGAAGGTAATTTAAACGTTTATGAAGCATAGTTTTTGATTCATAGATTCATTTCGGCTGATCGTTCCTATCTTGAATGAGAATGTTTTACGACTCGGTATAAAGATTCAAAGATTAAAATTATTGGGTTTGATTGATTTCTGTATCATATCAGTTGGTGGTAATTAAAATTATTTCAATTAATCTCCTCCTATTACACTGTAATGGTCATGTGCAGTTGGTCACCTTTCCGACTGGGCCACCTATGGTAATTTCGCTGGGAGTCTTTCGCTCTGATATTAGTAAGATCGCTCACTCCCCCACCCTGAATCTGTTGCATATTATGTCCCATAGATGGCGTAGTTAGATTTTCGGGGAGGGGGGGGGGGGGGGAGTATTATTGTGTAGGAAAGGTTGGTTATACAACACAAACAAACAAACAAATAAAAATAGCCTTTTGTACAATTTGATCATGGGCGATTTACACATTAATCTTATTTGATATACAGTATTTTATTATAATTTAACTTTTTACAAAGCAGTTTACAAACATTTACTGGCCATGAACTTTTGTTTATTTGGCCTATGCCTATTAACTCAAGATAATCGTATTCCGAAAGTAAATTAGTTGATGAACTACCGTAGGTATATATTATAAAGAAAATGACTACGGTATTGTATTCTATGCCATCCAGGAAAATTGGTATGTCAAAAATTAAAATGAAGCTGGCAACCGTATTTTATGATTGATTGAATTAACGATCTATTGCACAGCTAGATAAGGACTGAAATACTCTGCATCATCAAACTTCCGTTACCTCACTGTAGACGTGTATGCTATTTTGACCTCTGTTGTCTCAGGACAGAAAGTTGAAAATGGTATGGCTCAATTCCTCGCCACCCTAACACCTCTGAAAATGCCACACTTACAGCTGTTCAGGCATGCCAACATGTGTCACGATATCAATATATACCCTCTATCTTTACTGTCCTTAATAATATAATGGTTTTGACCCACCTGCGTTATCTTTCAATGCTAACAAATAACAGGTGCTTGATGTGTTTCCTGTGAAGTTGTTTTGATTAGAAAAATGTGGAGAATATAACTGTTGGTATGCCTGGAGACAATAATATATCCTCGTGACTTGCATTGGAAACCATTATTATAGTTATACTAATTAAAATACAAAGGATTACTGTGGTAATTTGATTTGGAACTTGAATAAATACTATATTCAAATAAATATATATTTCTGTTCTTACAACATAACTTATATGTATATATTTCTGAACTATAATTACTACACTACAACACGCCACAAGCATATGCAAACAAACAGGCATGCACACACGCACGCATACGCAACGCAACGCACATAATGGCTATTGTTATGTCCACCCACTATTACATGAGGTGTCACGCAATATATACTTATGATATATATCTCAATTGCGTAGCATACATTTTGTACTGTTGCTAAATAATTACTTTGCTAAGTGTTCCATGTTACAACCAAAACTAATTATCTATAAAAAGCATATTCACTCCGATAATGCTTACTGAGGCACACAATATTCTGAGTGTGTGTGTGTGTGTGTGTGATTACCAATTATGCCAAGAGTAATGCTTAGTTGACGTAGTTTGTGTTTCCGAGGTTAGAGAGTGATGGTCGACCAATGACTATCACTGTTGTCAATTGCGTGAGAATATGTTATTAGTTGTCTGAGATTGCACAGCATATAAAAGAAAAGACAATGCTGTATTAGTTTAAATAAATAGTACATTTTAAAAAATAACAAATGTAAGGTAGCTTTCTGAAGTCATAAGAGTAGGCGAAAATCTATACTATATCATTAATTATAGCATATTTATCCCCACGACTTATGTGACACCAAATGATAATATGGATTTTAAACAGGTTATATATAGGCCAATAGTAGATGCAAGTTATCAAATATGACAACATTCGATGGCGGGTCACGCAAGTATAATGTGTAACACAGAAGAAAAAAAACAATGCCTTATATGGTGATAATGACGTTATATGTGGACTTATTTTACTCCATATCATTATATGTGTATCTGCTCTTTTGCAAGCATATTTACAAGCAGCCTCGTAAGGATCAGTAGTTATGTTGTTGCTTGTTTTCCTTTTTACTTATTTGTTAAACGTGACATGTTGGGTAGACTTATACAAGTTGTGTCACAATCATATGATAATAATCAGATTATTTCCGTGCTCTACCATGGGTCACCCCTGTCGATTACTTTACATAATCCGTGCCCGATCTATATTTATGAAAATGGACTGAAACTTGTATTTTGGCTAATTACTTTGCATTATGCTTATAATCCTGTTAACAATATATTTGTGTCGTGCATAACTTCACATTCGTTGACATAATTTATGAAGAAAATTGCGAATATCAGACATAGGCATTTGTTTCAATATACCAGTATACCAGTATATATTAGTTGCATTAACAGTGTGGAATATGGTTATTTAATTATAAGTTTATGTAATTTAAATTTCCAAAATAGTATCTATCTATCTATCTATCTATATACTCAGGCCCAATCCCCACATTTTGGTCTTTGTTTTCCCACTTTTCCTTGTTTTTCTTTTCTTTGGGGGGTGGCTAACTCCAGACAGAACCAGAATAGGGACAACACAACAGAAAACAATGAGCACACAACAACAAAATACAAATTCACACACATCTAGGTCATCTAAGTAAAGACCCAGAGACCAGGGAATTTGTTTCCATATAATGTGTATGCTATTACAAATTTGGAATAGGAATGCATACTAGATCATCAATTTCTATATGATACCATTGTTTCTATAATTGTATCACCAAATCACAATAGATTATGAACATTTTCACAACTTATTTAAAGTTTGCAAGTTCATGCTGACTTCAAGTATTTGAAGCCTGATTCATAGCTCAAGGAAATATTCCTGACTTCACTTGTGAGATGGAGAGGCATCAGTTTGCATGGATAACAAATAGGTATTTGCTAAGACCGTGACCGTGAAGCAATGTGGAAGGTGTTAAGGATTTATGAAATAGGAAATTTGTTAGAAGCAGTTAAGAGTTTTTATGAAGGGAGCAGAGCATGTGTGAGAGTAGGAAATGGTGAGTTGAGTGAATGATTTGAGGTAAAGGTAGGTTTGCGACAGGGTTGTGTAATGTCACCATGGCTGTTTAATATGTTTATGGATGGTGTGGTGAGGGAGGTGAAAAGGAGAACTATGGGAAGAGGATTGGGTTTAGTAGGAAAGAATGGTAGAGATTGGGAGTTGAATCAGTTGCTGTTCGCTGATGACACAGCATTGGTGGCGGATTCTGATGAGAAACTGCAGCGGGTAGTCAAAGAGTTTGGTGTGGTTTGTGGAAGGAGGAAACTGAAGGTGAACGTCAATAAAAGTAAAGTAATGGTGTGTAATAGGGGAGAGCATAGGGTGAATCTAGATGTGAGGCTGGATGGGGAAATATTGGAACAAATCGAGTGTTTTAAATATCTAGGAGGAACGATAAGCAGGAGTGGAGGTATGGAAATGGAGGTAAAACAGAGAGTGTGTGAAGGAAGGAAGGTTTTCGGAGCAATGGGAAGTATGTGGAAGACAAGAAATCTTGGAGTGAAAGTAAAAAGTGCACTGCATCAAGGAATTGTTGTGCCAACAGTGATGTATGGGGCTGAGACATGGGCTCTGAAGAAAAAGGAGAAAAGAGGCCTGGATGTGATGGAGATGAGCTGCTTGAGGAGTATGTGTGGAGTTACTCGTAGAGACAGATTGAGGAATGAAGAGATACGTAGGAGAGTGGGGCAGCAGGAACATTTGTCAGCCAGAGTGGACAGAAGGGTGCTAAGCTGGTATGGTCATGTTGAACGAATGGGAGATGAAAGGCTTACAAAGAGAATATGTGAGTCAGGTACATTGCTCACATTCAACCTGTCCCAAAGAAGGGTGACCGCTCTCAACCCTCCAACTATCGTCCAATTGCTCTCATCTCTTGTCTTTCTAAAGTTTTTGAAACTATTCTTGCTTCCAAATTTCTTAAGCATTTCTCTTCTCATAATCTGCTCTCAGATCGCCAGTATGGCTTCCTTAAGGGTCGCTCTACTGGTGATCTTCTTTCATATCTTACTAACTCTTGGTCATCCTCCTTTCGGGACTTCGGTGAGACTTTTTCTATTGCACTAGACATATCGAAAGCCTTCGATAGAGTCTGGCATAAATCTTTAATTTCTAAACTACCCTCCTTCGGTTTCTATCCCTCCATCTGTGCCTTTGTCTCTAATTTCCTTTCCGGCCGTTCCATAGCCGTGGTTGTGGACGGCCATTGTTCACTTCCTCACTCTATAAACTCTGGTGTTCCTCAGGGCTCTGTCCTATCTCCTATTCTCTTTCTAATTTTTATAAATGATCTCCTTAACTGTACCTTAATTCCCATCCATTCATACGCAGACGACTCAACCTTAAACTACTCCATTAGTTTTTCAGAATGCCCCAGCCAGCAATTCCTCAACGACAAACGTAATGAAGCCATAGAACTCTTAAATTCTGATCTAAATACTATTTCCAATTGGGGCAGAGAAAACCTTGTTAACTTTAATGCTTCCAAAACCCAATTTCTCCATCTATCTACCCGTCAGGATCTCCCAGCGGAATATCCCTTATTCTTCAACAATACAAAAATCAACCCTTCATCTTCTCTCAATATTCTTGGTGTCTCTTTTTCTTCTGCTCTCATTTGGAAGGACCATATTACCAGTCTTGCTAAGGCAGCCTCCCAGAAGCTCAGTGTGCTCAACCGCTTTAGGGGGTTCTTTTCCCCTGCACAGCTTCTTGCTCTGTACAGGGGCATAGTGCGCCCTTGTATTGAGTATTGTTCACATGCGTGGGGAGGTTCCTCTCACACCGCTCTCCTAGACAAAGTTGAAAGGAAGGCCTTTCGTATCATTAACTCCCGTCCACTCACCAACTCTCTGCAGTCTCTCTCTCTCCGCCGCAATGTTGCATCTCTCTCGCTATTCTATCGCTACTATAATAATCAGTGTTCCTCAGAGCTATCCCAGTGCATACCACCTCCTTTACGTAGGGCACGTGGTACCCGTCTTGCAACTCAATCCCACCCCTACTCTGTGCAACTCTCCAACCCAAGAGTGAAACGTTACTCTCAAACTTTCTTCTACTCAACAGCTGAGCTCTGGAACTCTCTCCCAGAATCAGTCTTTCCCTCTTCCTATGACTTAAATTGCTTCAAACTCCGTGTGTCCAGGCATTTTGGCTCGAACGTCCCTTGATTTGGCCCTGTCACTCTTTCAACTATGGGGGAGGCACTCGCTATAGGCAGTAATGCCTTTTGCCTCCCTCAATCACATAGAAAAAAAAAAAAAAAAAAAAAAGGGGAGATAGAAGGGCAGGAAGACCCCCATTGAGATGGAGAGACTGTGTAAGAAAAGCTTTGGATGATAGAGGAATGACTATAGATCAGGCAGGGGAAGTGGTGGTGGACAGGAGTGAATGGAGAATGCTTGTGAATAGTTGAGTGAACACGTGGTCATTTGGAGTAAGGGGTCGGGCGCAAGTTGGACTAGATAATAGTCCATCAGGCGCCTGGCCCGGGGAGACGATTAATATGAAGGGTGCGCCTGGAAGTGTGGTGGGAGGGCATGTGGCTTTGGCTCCGCTGCATGTCTGCCTGCCGAGATCGGAACCTCTCCGGGTGGTCGGGGGCTGGGGGAGTGCTGGAGCGACCTTGGTGACCCTGATCTCTGGGTCTTCTCCTGGGTGACCTGGATGTGTGTGAGTTTGTGCTTTTTATCTGTGTTTATTCGTTGTTTTATGTTGTTTTTGTGTTTTCCCTGTTCTTGCTCTGTCTTGAGTCGGCTACCCCCAAAATGGGGATTGGGCCTGAGCATATAGATAGATAGATAGATTTGCTAAGAATGTAAATTGAAATCATGACCTATTTTTAGATAGTATGTGTCGATGGTGTCCGTGTATGCTACATACACTGTATATGGTATATGCAAATGCTATCAAGGAGATTCTCTCTTTACTAAATTGTTATGTTATGCAATTAAACCCATTTTAACACATAATCTGGTAACGCATTAGCTTGGTAATGAAAAGAGACCTATTATAGCCCTTCAAATTCCCAATCGGGTGCCAACTTACACTTAGAAAAATCCAGCTAGCTCTCACAAACACTGTCTCTCTTTAACACTACACCACACAAGCACACTATACTTCTTTCCAATACACCAACATTTAGCACTACAATGGTGACACATACCTTGATTTTGGTCCTGTCACTCTTTCGACTCTGAGGGAGGCACTCGTCACAGGCAGTTTTGCCTTTTGTCTCCCTCATCCACATTGTAAGTTGTAATTAAAATTTACTAATAAATATGCCTGGTTACCAATGCTCTTAATTGGTGTTGTTCGTAAAATACTTTAGGTCTTGCTTCGAAAAGTAACAAGTGAAGATGCTTAACACCATTATCAGCAACTTCCCTATCCTTTCTTATCTTAACTGTTTGCCTATTGGTTTAAGCAGTCTAAAAAAAAAAAAAAAAAAATACAAGAATGCTAGTCGGAATTCGGAATACTCTCACTTCCTTTTTCTTTTCACTGCAGCTGACATTTTGGTTCTATGTTCCTTTTTCTATTTTTGGTTTTTTGCCTGCCTGCCACCCGGGTAAATTTATAGTCTAGTTGCCGCCCCTATACTTCCTATAGTAAATCCTGCAATGTTAATTACTGTAAACTTTTTTTGTGGAAATGTATTATATTTGGTTAGGAGAGCAAAATTAGCTTGGTTGCTACTTGTGCAACATTTAGCATTTCTCAGAATTCAAGATGGCGCCCTCCGACATCTTGAATTTTGGCCAATTTTCAACTTTTGATCTTGATGACATAGAGGGTCCTGTAATACCTCTTTTAGGGGTTTTCCAGGACGGGGAGTCCATTTCTGGGGTTAATTTGTGGATATAGGGTGAGTATCAAGGTCAAACCAGAGGTCAAAGATAAAATTTTGCTTAAAATCTGGAAAAATCACATTTATGTGGTTTGAATATGAATTTATTTGTCAGCCACTACAATATGCAAATATATATATATATAAAAGAAGTGAATCATATGTTTGTTTATTCATTATCCACATCTAGCTCCCCTTCTTCGTCTTCTATATCCATGTGCTTCCTGGTGAAAGGACTAGCCTACAGCAAATGTCTCCTCCCTCGCACTTACAGTAGTCTGTGCATGAAAGGCCTGCACTGCTGCAGCTGCATCGTGTGCCACTGCAAGCCTTGCCCTCTGCAGTGCAGCTACAGCTAACTACATCCAGGAGTGCTTGGGGAGCAACTGGCGCTGTTGAGACGGCCGGTGTGATGGTGGAGCTTTATATCTAGCTTCTACAGGTGGATCACGTTGGTCCGCTGCCTTCCACAGTAGCATCTGAAGATGAGCTCGGAGCACGTGCAGCTGCAGGTTCGCATCAGTCGGTGGCAGTTTCTTCAGTGCTGGAGGCTTCTTACGGGCACGGTAGAAGTGAGCACGTGTGTCATTCATTGTTGTACAGCTCTTCTGTCCGTAGAGTGGTAAGAAGAAGGTGCATGCTGTCTCCTGCATCTGAGTGTGGGTCACGCTTGGCTGTCCGAGCACTTCATCGAGACCTGGTATATCTATCTCTAGGAGTTTGAGTGCTGACAGCTTTCCCTTTCCAAAGGGGTATGATACTGTATCGCAGCCTGACAGTGCATGGACACCAAGAAGTTGGCTTCACTTTCTCGGGCCTAACCGCCAAACAGTTTCGTTGATGTCCAAGACATCCCCATTCCATTTCTCCATTTCAATCTTGGCGGAAACTCGCATCCTCGATGTCCAGTACACCAAGAGAACAAAGACATCAGTGTCATCACTGAGGATGCAGATGGTCTTGGCGCCTTCTTCCACTGCTTTCAGCATGTAGCTGCAGAGGGTTATGTCTGCCTCGTCATGGGTAATGACACATTCCAGCTTGTTGATGAGTTGAATATTGTGTGGAAGTTGATAGCCGCATCGAATGTTGTTGAGCAGATTCTTGTTCTTGGAATTGTGAAGAATAGCTTCTCGACATGGAAGCGGAGTATTTGAGGTTAGCCGAACTTCCTTGGCTCTTCCTCTTCTTGTTCGCTCATGGTCCTTTGCACTGGGAGCTTCTTGGTCATATCTGTCGAACAGAACTATTTTCTTGGAGACAGGAGAGTAGTGGGCCAGTCTAGTGCCGAAACTTGCAGCCAGGTCTCCTGTAGTCCCGGAGACTGGCCATACAACGTGGTACAGAAGCTGACCGCCATCAACCAGCACCACATCTGGAGCAGATTGAGTTGTGACAAAGACGCCAAGAGATTTGACGAGCACTGCTTTGTCACCCTTCCTCAAGCAGCTGTACTCGTCGATAAGGGCTGGAGGGACCGGACTAAGTTCAAACTGGAAGACAGTGGCTATATCAATGCTGTGCTGCTGCCCCACGACTAACAGCCGACTGAACAGAGTTTCGATGTCGTAGACGGCCTTCCCTTTGATAGTGACTGCCTTCTTGAGAGACTCCATTGTTTTGACCTTCTTCTTTATTGTCTTGTGGAATTCACTGCTCAGCGAAGCAGAGAAGTGCCTGCTCTGCTCACTCCCGATGGCCAATGCGTTCTGAACATTCACTGTGTCTGTTGCCATTTGTCCATTGCATATATTATAAAGACCTGGTTCCTGGTCATTGAAAGGGTGACTGTATTTCTCCAGCTCCACCGCGATCTTCCTCCGATCGGCCTCGTCCAGTCTCCTTCTTCTCTCTCCTTCCTCCTTGTGCTTACTCTTCTCTTCCCCATCTACTCCACCGTGTGGCTTCTGTTCCTCCTCAGATTCATCATACATATGTTCCATGGCAATGTCAAGGTGGGCGCACACACTGAAACTATTCACCCACACAGCCACTTGCTCAGCGCTCGTTGAAATGCCCTTCATACCTCCAGAACCCTTCCCTCGTTTGATGTATGTCTGCTCTCCGAACTGATCTGCAGGCACTGCGGTTCCGCCATCTGAGTGCCGACACACGTGCGCACCTGCCAGTAGGTCCTCTTTGGCATACAAATGTTTAAATCCAGTTGTTACAAACATTTTATGAATGGAGGATGCCTTTAGGCACATGGACCTTTTTGTTTTATCTGTGTTTTTCCTTCCTCCATTCATTGTCTCTTAAAAAAAAAAAAATGCTGGGGAAGGTTCTCCATCTGTCGCACATACCAGCTCAGATAGCGGGCATAGTTCTGATGACCTGCTGCGAAGAAGTATGACAGCATCTCCTTGAGACAGTGCTGTTGGAGTAGGAATTCACCGTTCCTCTCTCCACGCAGGAACATAAGTGACAACAATGTCGGTTTGACAAGGCAGTCCACCCATAGCCTCCCGGTCGGGTGTTGTCTGACTGACTCCAGGTAGACACTCTGCTCCTCATAAGTCTTGGCGCCATTCGAGAAGAAATTCTGCAGCAACACGGCAATGATGAGATGGTATGCCCGTAGAGCATTGGTCCAGGCCTTTCCGTTGACAATGCTGGTGATGCCAGCAAACGCTGCACTGATGAGAATGTCCACACCAGATGCCTTCATTAGTTTTCCTATACAGCCCAGGAAACTCATGAGAGTGTGCATCATACCTGGGTGAAGTATGACGCCGGTCCAGCGCAGAGGGTCGTTCCATTGAACTAGGCATGCAGTCTGATACAGTTGGAGGTCAACTGTGAGGTGAGTGTACTGCATCCCAAAACTATTGAGAGTCCTCTCAAGATACACAAGAGTAGTTATTACAGTGTCGGGTTGAGCAGGCGGTGAGTCGATCATCAGTCCGAACACGACCAGTGTCTTGGGCTTCTGGGCAGAACCTGCCATCAATCGGTCTTGCTGAGCATTGAAGCCTGCCCACTCAACTGGCTTATCGTTCCCGTGGACTCGTGACAACCATGCCGCATCTCGCTCCTGACTGAACATGACTGATGCGGACAGAACCTGCAACTCTTCAGCGGACAGAGCTTTCATCGGAAGCAGGGGTGGATTCACCTTGGAAGGCCCCTTATAGTGCTCCAGCTGTATACTCTGGTGGGTGAATCGCACAGAGGACATGTCATGTTTCTTGAGTCGAGGAATAGTCAGCTGCATCACGCCAATGTTTCCTGTGTTGATGATACCAGCAGGATGCTGGGTGAACTCTATGACCATGGCGTGGGTGCTCTTCATTCCATTTGGGCTCGCATTGTACAAATCGTAGTTGTCAGCCCAGCTGAAGATAGGGCCGATCTCTGTGCTTAAGCCAAGTTTCTTGTGGTAATCTGATTTGTTGTCCAACACGAACTTGGCCACTGACTTGCGGAAGCACAGCACTTCATCATATGTGCTTGTGATACCATGCTCATTGAGAGTCTTGATGAGCTCTGAACTACCATGCTTGTGATGTAGTTTCACAGTGAGCCCGAGTGTAGTCTGGTTTCTGCCGGCACCGCAAATGTGCTGTTGAATGCACTGAGCTAGGGTCAGGGATGGCTTTGTGATGTTGCCTCCAGATACAAGGCTAGATACTAGTTTAAGAAGAGTAGCACTGGTGTTTTCAATGATCTTGTGACGAACATAGTCACTGAGGTTGTAGTCTCCAGGCCTATGTGTCGCCCTGACCTCGCCACGAAGCTTCCTCACCATCTTCTCCAGCTCGTCATCATCGCTGCTGCTTTTCTTGGCAATTTTGATAAACTGTCCGAGGCTGGTTTTAAATCCAACTACGCTTTCACAACCCTCGATGTGGAGTACAAGCAGCTTGGCGCCGAAGTAATCTGTGATGTTGGACACAAACTGTCTTCTTGTCACAGTGCACGAAGCAGCGATGTACATGGAGTACAGCTCCGCTGTCGCCCACGTCTCTGTCATATTTTCAGCCATCGTCGTGACCACAGACCTCAGCGCATCTTCCACAGGTGCCGTCATGGAGGGGCAGGACATTGGGACAACTCGAAATTTATCATAACAGCAGACATGGTATTGTGCGTCAGAAGCATGCAGATCAATGACCCCACTGAGTCGAACAACTACCTCATTAGCCCACTGGTCCTGTCTCTCATCACAGATGTCCTCCAAGTGTTGCTTGAACGTGATATCACCACTTCTATCTACAGTTTTACACTGTCTGACCTGCACCCAGCTGTGTGGGTTCTTGCTGTCTTTCGGCTTACACTCTTTCCCACACAGCAAACAGTCTCGCTTGAAAACAAAGTCACTACATTGAGCCTTCAACAATTTTTTGGAAACACCATTGTTAATTAGTGTAGACTTTCTCTTCGGCTGTTCATTGTTTCTACTTATCGAAGTATAGCTACAGTAACATGACTTGTGAGCTAGAATATTACTTCCAGAGAGAGTTCTGTACAGTTCATCCTGCTTCACTTTGCTTGTAGCGATGATCTTCTGCACAGCGACGGTCTTAAATGTTTGCAGCGCTCCACTGGCATTACGTGGACTAAACAGGCACTTCTCCCCTCCAGCAGACATGATGAGTGTGACAGCCTGGGGGTATCAATGCTGATTACACTGGTTTGTCACAATCTGAAATGAGAAGAAAAGTTGTTAAACCACTGATCGCACAGCGTGGGGAGTGCATGCATGGTGAATATTGGTGTTCAATGAACTCTGACCCATTGCTCAACCTGCTAAACAAAATTTAATACAAAATATATAATAATTCCCGGGATATACCTACATGTAGACATAGCAAACATATTATATCTACCTACCTACCCAACCTAGTAAAATGCTGGAATAGAAAGACAATGAACCACATACAATCGGTCAATATTGGTGATTTTCCAGATTTTAGGCAAAATTTGATCTCTGACCTCTGGTTTGACCTTGATACTCACCCTATATCCACAAATTAACCCCGGAAATGGACTCCCCGTCCTGGAAAACCCCTAAAAAGAGGTATTACACGACCCTCTATGTCATCAAGATCCAAAGGTGAAAAGTGGCCGAAATTCAAGATGGCAGAGGGCGCCATCTTGAATTCTGAGAAATGCTAAAGGTTGCACAAGTAGCAACCAAGCTAATTTTGCTCTCCTAACCATATATAATACATTTCCTCAAAAAAAGTTTACAGTAATTAACATTGCAGGGTCAACATTTTGGCAACTTGACTATTATTGACGTTATGTCTGCGAAGATATGAGGCGAACGGAGCTCGGGGATTGTTAGTAGTAGTGGTGGTACCTCGGGGAACAGGGACAACATAATGCAATACTACACTGCAGTTTTGTTGTATATAGTGTTATATACAGTATATTTATTACATATTATTTATTTACTTACATATATATTCTTTGATGTCTTTTACAAATAAAGGAAATGCTTTGGCACAATTTATATGTATTTAGGTATTATTATTTGTATTTGTATATTATTGTGTGTATTATTTATGTAATTATATGTTTAGTAATGTATTTATTTGTTTATTTAATTTTTATTTTTTTTATTTTTTGTGGGGGGGGGGGGGGGTAAGATAGTGTAGAATAACACGATACCCATATTTAACTGTTAATTGTGAATGGGAAATGATGTTACAGAAGCTTTATTTTATTGTAACGAAACCTAAATTAAAAAAACACTTTTTCATCACTAGCTGTATTCAAAAGTATCATATGAAGATATATTATGCAGCCAAAAGGAACTTAAAATTAATAAAGCATACAGTATTCATGTGTCTGTATTTCAGTAAATTTAGTTAACTTTATGTAAACTTTATGTATAGGCATGCAGTCACTGCAAATATGTAAAATCACCATTTTTGCTTTAATTGGTTAATTATAAATAGTAATAGTGTATTATAAGTAAGCAAAAATAACCCACCTTGTAAAACACATATGTAATTATAATTATTTTTGTGCCATTATTAAAGGAGAAGTTGAAACTGGAAATATAATGCAATTGAAAACATGCTTATTACTTGAAATATAATGTTGTACTATAATGGAGCCAAAGGTATCGACGGATTTTGTCTATTAAGCATATATATTTCACAAAGTTGCTATGTTACCATATGTTATAAACCTTAGGTTAATTATATACTGTCAATATAGTTATTCCCGGCATGTGTCAGTTAACAACATTTAATTTTTCAGTAAGCACTGATGGGATGGCTGATAAATATTTGTCTTCTATATTATGACAATCAAGCAAAAAAAGACATTGCCATACAGGAGTAAAGCATGGACGTTGTTGGAGAGGCACAAATCAAGATTGAGAAGGGTGGATATTAGTTCATTGGGAAGTGCATGTGGAGTTAAATGGAGGGATAGAAAGACGAATAAGGAAGTAAGAGAGAGATGTGGTGTGGATGTAGACGCGCTGGAAAGTGTAAAATGGAACACCTAGAGATGGTTCGGCCATATGGACGTATGGGAAGCGAGAGAATGACTAAGAGGGTGTACGAGAGCAAGGTGGAAGGACAGAGAGGGAGAGGTAAACCGAGAGAGAGATGGAAGGATGGAATCAAGTATATGAGTGAAGGCGGTGTTAGTTGGGAGGAGGGTCGTCGACTGATTGGGGACAGAGGTGCATGGGGGCGTTTCAGTCGTGGCCACCCCTTCTGAGATCATATAGTGCTAGAGGATTGATACTAGCTCGTTTTGACAGTATCTTCGAATATGACTGGACATCTACACTGCGAGTTAAGATGATGATAATGGTATTATCACGTGTCTGTATAGCAAGAATGTTGTACAGTCTACAACAGAACTTGTTGTGGTGGCCTGAGGCAATGTGTTAGTTCACTTACCTTTTAATAGATGGCCCTTTAACGCCTTACGAGCGGGCCCGTCAGTAACTTCTACTACCTGCCAAGCTGGGGGTTTTACCCTAAACGACCTTGTTTCCGTGCTCTTTTTCATGCATAAACAACAGCCAGAGCGTAATACAATTATGTATCCCTGAAAGGGCGATAATTGAGCTTTCCAAAGACACCAGAACCATCCTTCTACGACCACGCATTCTCTTGCAACGATCGTGCAAGATGAGTGCAAAATCCCTAAAATACGGTAATTTCCTTACATAATTCCCTGTGTAGCGAGGCAGTGGGTGTGGGTGTGTGTGGAGTAGATGTCAGTAGTCGCGCGGGACCCGTGCCGAGCGGTCATGAGCCGACCTACGCTCCTCCCGTCGCTCGTCTCTCTCTCAGAGACATTATTGCTCAAAAATTGCACACAGACTTAAGTCGGTCCCCGCTCTTTGGGCATGTGTTCTCTAGCCCGACTTAAGTCCACCCCCGCCAGACAAGGGTTAATCGCTTCTAATAAAAGGGGGCGGGGTTAATATAGAGGATGGAAGGAGGAGGAGTCAAACGTGTGTGTGTGTTTGTGTTCTAGAACAGCAAGCAGAATAACTTTATTTTAACATAACACACAGGCTATATTATTAGATTAGCCCATGCCGGATCACAAATAAGTAACACACATCAGGTGTTGCGTTATTTATGGAATTTATACAGACAATCAAGTTTATATCCTTAGAACTTCCCATTCCCCCCTCCTCCCCTTCTCTCTGCTGCCTTCCCCTATCTCCCCCCTTCTCTCTTTTTCTCTCCCCCTTCTCTCTCCTAACCGAATATATAATTTTCTTCATCATCGTGTTCAAAGCTGTCCATAAAAATGACTTTGGTGTTTTAATAATACTGTTCTTTTTACCTTTAATGATTCTCAATTATTAACTCGTATTCTATTCTTTACCTTATACAATGTGTTATAGAATATAAATAGATATGCTCCGTTGCAAAACATTCAAAGTTGCCAACCTTGCCATCCTGGTTAGTGTGAACAATCGTATAATATATAAGTAATTGAAACGGGATGTTACAATCCACGCATCAAGACAAGTTGGATCACATTGTAATCTAGCTTGGACCAAATTATAACCAAATATACTGTATATACAGTATATCATAAAGACAAGATAATATCGGCTCAGTTAGAGAAAACACTTTAGATGAGCCAAACCGTGTTTCTTTGTAATAAAAACAAATTTTGATATTAGAGTAAATCTTGTTTTCTTCCATACCACTATTCACAGCACTGTGGTTGACCAATTCATAATCTACCTAAACATGTAGTATGACACGCTATGATTATTGCATTATACTTTTCTCGTGGATTTTTAATTACTAGCTTAATTACTGTGGCTTCCCATTATCAGTAAACAGTTCGGCGCTACCCATTGTAATGATTTACTATAAAGTAACTCATCGAATTGAACAATTAACGATAATCCAAGCAATCTGGTTATGTTGTTTTAAAGTTGATAAAAATTGTTTAGGCTTTTATATTTTTACTTCGAATTGTTTAAATTATCCTCCAAACATAATTACAAGTATGTGTCGGATGGTTGAAAGCCACAGTTGCTCGCGCGTTTGGGGCTAGCAACACGTATTATGAAAAACATGTATCCTCCTTCATTCACTGTCCCCCCCTTCACTCACTCAACCCCACAATTTGCCGGAGGATAACAGGTTTTTCACAATACGTAGACGGAGGTCTTTAAAAAAAAAAAAAAAAAAAAAAAAAATAGCTCTGTGTATGTTACATTGAATTTAATTTAATATGTATTATTCCACCATCATTATGTTACGGTGAACATTGGAAACACATACACATTATATAATACATATAAAGGGTTCTTAAATGTAATCATTTACAATTTATATTTATTCAATCAATATGATCTCCACCCACAAGCTGCATCAACTACCTCCTGTATTCTCGTTGGAACAGATTTTAAACATTTTCCAACTTATATTAGGGCGGCAACGGATCTCTCTCTCTCTCCCCCCCCCCCCCCCCCCCTGCCCTCCGATCCCACTCCTCCCGCCCTTTCCTCTCCTAACCTGGACCACATTCCACTCCATGACATGATGGCCCACAAATTCTCTATTGGGTTCATGTCACACACCCTTGTGGACCAGCTAAACCCCGGATGGGGTCAGGTCAGGTGAAGGTAATGAAGGATAAGCCTTTACAACGGCACCTCGTAGCTACTTTCTACTTTTCATATTTTCTGAAGAGTGTAGAGAGGGGAGAAGGGGTGTTGGAGAGAGACGAAGTTGTTGTAGTGGCTTTGTTATGTGTGTTATTAGTCTGTATACGTCGTAAGGCTCAGGATGGCCATGGCACGCACTGAAGACAGCAGCATTTCCTCAATAATGCTAATACCTTTTCTAGTTTGCCTGGACCAGTGTGTGTGTGTGTGTGTGTGTGTGCGTTTTATGTTATCATGTGTGAGTGATTTTTGCCCATTACGTTGTATGTGATCATGTGTGTGATGTGCGTTTTATGTTATCGGGTGTGAGTATGTGTGTGTGTTTTGTATCCTGAGTTAGTGTTGGTGTGGGTGGGTTAGTGCTTGCATGTGATGGACAGAGGAGAGAGGTTGAAGCGCAGTCTCCCAAAACATTACAAATTGTGGAGGTCATAAGTACTGTATATGTATTATTCAACTTATTCCTTAAGCCAACACAAATAACTTGAATCCTAAGTGTTATTGTTACACTTAATATATATATATAAATAAATATAGACGTGTTCTTCGGGAATCGTAGCTTAAGTAGGAATAGGATAACTAGCGAGGCAGCGAGCAATAGGTGTTGTTCGCTGCCTCGCTAGTTATCCTATTCCTAATCAATATATGTTTGTTCTTTTAGTCATCCCTAACATTTATTATGTATATGTAAATTCAAAACAATCGCTTAGTATTAATCTGCGTATTTTAGAGTGTATCATTTACGTCCTTGAGAGAGAGAGAGAAGTGGGAGGGAGGGAAGAGAAAGCTGGTGAAGAAGGAGAGTTGGGGTGAAAGGGAGAGTGGGTGGAGGGGGAATGGGAAGTGCGAAGGATATAAACTTGATTGTCTGTATATTAAATTCCATAAATAACTTCAACACCTGATGTGTGTTACTTATTTGTGATCCGGCATGGGCTAATCTAATAATATAGCCTGTGTGTTATGTTAAAATAAACTTATTCTGCGTGTTGTTCTAGAACACACACACACACACACACACGTTTGACTCCTCCTCCTTCCAACCTCTATATTAACCCCGCCCTCTTGTATTAGAAGCGATTAAAGAGCCATCTATTAAAAGATAAGTGAACTAATACATTGCCTCAGGCCATGACAGCAGTTCTGTCGTAGACTGTACACCTGCAGGAACACGGAGCTCACCTCAGAAAACCCTGGCTGCTTAGCTAAGACTTGAACCCTGGAACATTTGGTCTACAGTTGGTGACGCGACCCACTCGGCTAAACCTTCCCCTACTAAGGTAAATCGTAATTTCTTCAAGAATATCTGCAATGTTGTTCTTTTACTGCAGCACGACACCTACCACACTAGGTTAACATCTGCCAGAAATAAACTGCAGTGATGTATGTTTCTAATAATCAAAGTCATTCACATATTGTGTAATTAAAATATTTGTATCCTCTTATATTTTGTTTGGAGAACCAAATTATATCTGTTTCACTGAACGCCACAAGGAGGTGAAGGTCACATTAACATTGTGGATGGGCATTAAAACTTTTCCAGACGAACCCTTCCTTTCAGTATTATCACAGAAGGACATTAAATTCCCAGTAGGGTGTAACGAGGTGAAAGAAATGAAACTGTGATGTTGAGAAGAAAAACAAAACAAGGACAAAAACAGCGGGAGAGGGCAGATACATTATAACACAAATAACAATATATGATGAAGGTGCAATGACCAGGTAGACAAAAAGAATAATACGATGGGTTAAAGGGTTCAACCAATTTGAACGAACATATGTTGCACTTTTATCTAATATTAATTACTTATATTAGGGGTAACATTCCTGAATGGCACACACACTGGATTGACAGAGGTGATGGGATAGTGAACAAGTAAATTATAACAAAATATAATAAAATGAGTGATTGCAGAATAACATCGTGGATAATACTTATTAATGGATAAAATACATAATACCTCTGAAACCGCTGTAGTAAAATATTTGTATATGAGATTCATGTAAAAGACATGATGTACTAAATATAATAATAATTCCTCTCGGTTTCTTTTATCATTAACAAATGTTGTCCAAAGCAGCAAATTCAATAGTGTTCACATTACGCCGTCATTTATACTTCCTGACGCTTAAAATCATCTTTTGCCGACATCTTTAGCAATGCAAAGGTGTCTTATCTTTATTTACTTGTTTTGTAATGTTCGATTAATATTCCATAACTTGCTTACCAGTTATAATTAAGCAAAAGCATACAGTGTACGAAATTATCCGTATCCTTGTGTCATTTTACAAATTAGCAGGATTGTGCATGCAACTGTCTCATGATGATTGTCATTAATGTTGTAAGTAGGTGACACGTGGATGTTTTCCAACTCATTTTGATTCTGTGTTTCTGATGTTAGGAGGCAAGATCAATAATTGTACTCTAATATTGATATGTTTTAATTAATTTGAAATAATTAATTTACGATCCTCTACTTATGAAAATGTATGTCTATCTATCTATCTATTGCCTGACGCCGTGATCCCCGAAGGGGTGGCCACGAACGAACCGCCCCCATGCACCTCTGTCCCCAGTCAGTCGACGCCCCTCCCCCCAACCAGCACCGCCTTCATTCATGTAGTTCCTCACTCCATCCTTCCACCTCATATTCGGTCTACCTCTCCCCCTCTGTCCCTCCACCTCGCTCTCGTACACCCTCTTAGTCATTCTCTCGCTTTCCATACGTTCCATATGGCCGAACCATCTCAAGTTGTTCCTTTTCACACTTTCCAGCACATCTACCTCCACACCACACCTCCTTCTTACTTCCTCATTAGTCTGTCTATCCCTCCATGTAATTCCGCACGCACTCCTTAAGTAATGCATTTCCACTGCTCTCACTCTTGGTCTGAGTCTCTCAACCAACGTCCATGCTTCGCTTCCGTAAGTCAGTGTCGGGATTACCACACTGTCATGCAAGGACTTCTTCACTTCCATACTGACCACCCTATTTCTTGTTACTGCTTTTAGCGTTCCTACAACCCTCTTCCCCTGTTGTACCCTCTCCCGCACCTCTTCATCCATAGTCCCATCTTTACTCAACACACTGCCCAGATACTTAAAAGAGTTGACGATCTCCATAGCCTGACCGTTCAGCTTCACCTCACACTCTGTGACTTCACCCCTTTCGAAGACCATAACCTTGCTCTTCCCCGTATTTACCTTCAAATTCCGTTTTTCGCACACTGTTCCAAACTCATTTACCAGACCCTGCAACTCCCATTCAATATCACTCATCAGAACTGTATCATCCGCAAACAGCAGTATAGGTAGCTTCCACTCAATTCCCTCCCTTTTCAGCGATACACCAACATCCACTGCTCTTGATAGTATTTCTTTCATAACTCCATCCATATATACAGTAAACAACCACGGGGACATCACACACCCCTGTTTCAAACCAACATTCAGGTCAAAGAACTCGCTCTGCTCACTCTCCACACGTACTGCCGCCTTTGCACCCTCATACATGCTCTTCACTGCTTTCAGCAACTTGCCCTCTACTCCGTATATTCTAAGTACTTTCCACAAACCTTCTCTATCCACTCTGTCATAGGCCTTCTCCAAGTCCATAAAGGCAACATACACCTTTTGTTTCTTCTCCAGATACTTCTCCACAACACAATTCAGGGTAAAAATCTGATCTACACATCCTCTTCCCTTCCTAAAGCCTCCCTGCTCGTCGCCTATCCATTTCTCCGTTCTCACTCTCACTCTCTCAATCACTACCCTACTGTATACCTTCCCTACTACGCTTAGAAGACATATTCCTCGGTGGTTACCACACACTCCTCTTTCCCCTTTGCCCTTATATAGGGGGACTATTATGCCAGTCTTCCAGTCATCGGGTGCACTCCCCTTCTCCCATGCTAGTTTGCACATTTTCCATACCCATTCTATCACTATCTCACCACCATACCTCAACATTTCCCCACACACTCCATCTGTTCCTGGTGCTTTCCCCAACTTCACTCTTTTCATGGCTTCCCACACTTCTGACCTCCTGATCCCCACCTCCTCCTCCACTACTTCTCTTCTTCTCCCTCCCATACCATATCCAGCTATGTTTGCTGGCTCTTCATTCCTTTCATTTAGCAACTCACTGAAGTACTCCCTCCATCTTTCGACTCTCTCTTGCTTCTCGGCTAGCATTCTCCCATTCTTATCTTTCACACCCTTACTGTTTCCCTTGCTACCTTCCCTAACTTTCTTGACTTCTTTCCAGAACAGTTTCTTACTCTCCCTCCATTTTACACTCAGATTCCTTCCAAATTCCTCATCTACTCTTCTCTTACTTTCCTTCACTACTCTCTTCACCACCCTCTTACTCTCCACGTACCTCGCTCGTTTCTGTCTCTCGGAATCTTCATTCCCTCTACTACCCAACCACTCTCTATATGCTTTCTTCTTTTCTTCCACAGCTATTCTTACCTCTTCTGTCCACCATGCTGTACCTTTCACTCCCCTCCCTCTTCTCCTCACTCCACACACCTCCTCACATGCTGCACATATCTCATCCTTAAACACCTTGCTCATCTCCTCCACTTCCTCCATAACTTCCAGGTCGAACCCACCTAGTCGTCTTTCCACTGCTCTCCTGTACTCCTCCCTGACTTCCTCCTCCTGCAACCTCTCCACCCTCCTCACCATTCCACCCTCCTCTCGCCTCCCTCCCGCTCTCCTCACCCACTTCTTTTGTATCCTAACCTTAGCTACCACTACATAATGATCAGACAGACCCCCTCCAATACCCCTATACACCCTAGCATCCATCACAGATTTCTTCATTCGTTCATCCACACATACATAATCAATCAATGACTTTCGTTCCACCACTGTCTTATCCTTCATCGTCAACATCCGTCTCCACGTGTACCTGTGGATCATTCTGTGTCGGAAGAAGGTGTTGGCTATCCACAGCCTCCTCCCCACACATACGTCCACAAGTGCACTACCATTCCCATTCACCTCTGATGGTACCCCCCACCCTCCCACCACTCCCTCAACTTTCCTATCACCCACCTTACCATTCATATCCCCAATCAGAAATATTCTTTCGTTCTTGTCAAACTTCTCCAGGCACGCCTCCACATTCATCCAGAACTCCTCTTTCTTTCTTTCAAGTATATCCTCTGTCGGGGCATACACGCATACAATCACCCACGTTTGTATTCCTACTTTCATTCTCACCCACACAATCCTTGAACCCACAGACCCATACTCTCTTACACATTCCTTCCATTTGCTACTTACAATGTATGTTCGTTTGCATAAACCCGTGTAACATTACTGTACAACATTAATAAGAAACATTCTTGCTTATAAACGTTTGAGTGAATGTGTAGCTTATTCACTTGAAATTTGCTTGAAAGAAAATATTTTGAATGTATTTATGTGTATCATAAATATTACAGTCAACCTCGCTGGATGTCGGACCAGGACCGGCTTGGATATTGGAAACCATTATTTTCGTCACCATTTCCAGCCAGCGATCATGACCCTTAATAAAGTTGATCAATGGTTTTTTTCCCTGTGTATTAAATTAATATGAAGTTCTAAAATAGGATGCGGTCATCAACACCGGAATGTTTTATTATACATTTTGTAATGTAATGTATTTATTTTGTTTTATATGTTAATGAAGGAGATAAAAGGCAAAGCTGTTTGAAATTAATTTCTTCCCAAAAATTGAAAGAGTGACAGCGAACCAAATTAAAGGTACAGTTGGTCACCTTTCCGACTGGGCCACCTATGGTAATTTCGCTGGGAGTCTTTCGCTCTGATATTAGTAAGATCGCTCACTCCACCCACCCTGAATCTGTTGCATATTATGTCCCATAGATGGCGTACTTAGATTTGCGCGGGTGGGGTGGGAGGGGGGGGGGGGGGGGTTATTGTGTAGGAAAGGTTGGTTATACAACACAAACAAACAAACAAATAAAAATAGCCTTTTGTACAATTTGATCATGGGCGATTTACATATTAATCTTATTTGATATACAGTATTTTATTATCATTTAACTTTTTACAAAGCAGTTTACAAACATTTACTGGCCATGAACTTTTGTTTATTTGGCCTATGCCTATTAACTCAAGATAATCGTATTCCGAAAGTAAATTAGTTGATGAACTACCGTAGGTATATATTATAAAGAAAATGACTACGGTATGTATTCTATGCCATCCAGGAAAATTGGTATGTCAAAAATTAAAATGAAGCTGGCAACCGTATTTTATGATTGATTGTATTAACGATCTATTGCACAGCTAGATAAGGACTGAAATACTCTGCATCATCAAACTTCCGATACCTCACTGTAGACGTGTATGCTATTTTGACCTCTTTTGTCTCATGACAGAAAGTTGAAAATGGTATGGCTCAATTCCTCGCCACCCTAACACCTATGAAAATGCCACACTTACAGCTGTTCAGGCATGCCAACATGTGTCACGATATCAATATATACCCTCTATCTTTACTGTCCTTAACAATATAATGGTTTTGACCCACCTACGTTATCTTTCAATGCTAACAAATAACAGGTGCTTGATGTGCTTCCTGTGAAGTTGTTTTGATTAGAAAAATGTGCAGAATATAACTGTTGGTATGCCTGGAGACAATATATCCTCGTGACTTGCATTGGAAACCATTATTATAGTTATACTAATTAAAATACAAAGGATTACTGTGGTAATTTGATTTGGAACTTGAATAAATACTATATTCAAATAAATATATATTTCTGTTCTTACAACATAACTTATATGTATATATTTCTGAACTATAATTATTACACTACAACACGCCACAAGCATATGCAAACAAACAGGCATGCACACACGCACGCATACGCAACGCACATAATGACTATTGTTATGTCCACCCACTATTACATGAGGTGTCACGCAATATATGCTTATGATATATATCTCAATTGCGTAGCATACATTTAGTACTGTTGCTAAATAATGACTTTGCTAAGTGTTCAATGTTACAACCAAAACTAATTATCTATAAAAAGCATATTCACTCCGATAATGCTTATTGAGGCACACAATATTCTGAGTGTGTGTGTGTGTGTGATTACCAATTATGCCAAGAGTAATGCTTAGTTGACGTAGTTTGTGTTTCCGAGGTTAGAGAGTGATGGTCGACCAATGACTATCACTGTTGTCAATTGCGTGAGAATATGTTATTAGTTGTCTGAGATTGCACAGCATATACAAGAAAAGACAATGCTGTATTAGTTTAAATAAATAGTACATTTTAAAAAATAACAAATGTAAGGTAGCTTTCTGAAGTCATAAGAGTAGGCGAAAATCTATACTATATCATTAATTATAGCATATTTATCCCCACGACTTATGTGACACCAAATGATAATATGGATTTTAAACAGATTATATATAGGCCAATAGTTGATGCAAGTTATCAAATATGACAACATTCGATGGCGGGTCACGCAAGTATAATGTGTCTAACACAGAAGAAAAAAACAATGCCTTATATGGTGATAATGACGTTATATGTGGACTTATTTTACTCCATATCATTATATGTGTATCTGCTCTTTTGCAATCATATTTACAAGCAGCCTCGTAAGGATCAGTAAATCTGTTGTTGCTTGTTTTCCTTTTGTTACGACCTGGCACTCGGGTACACAAGGGCTCTCAATCAGGACTCGAGTACGGCTCGCTGCCACAACGGAAACACACGATCCCAACCCCTGAGTACTGCCAGCCGAACAAAAAACACCAATACCCTCCAGAGTTCAATCTGCTATAACGGGGTATACAAGAACTCGGTACTAGTGTTCAACAACAGACTAATAAAGAGACAGGAATTATCTAGTCTGGTCAACAATCAAACAATGAAGTAAGAAACAACAACACCAAAGAATAGTGTTGGCCGAAGCCGAAGTAATCCACCCTTGACTAAGAACTTAAGAAGTCCTCCACCCTCTACTTCGGATCGGCACTATTACGTTACGTTAATTAATAGTCCTTAAGCATCGAGCAAGGAATCTTATGAAAAAAGTTAGATGCTTCTCGGATGCTCGTAAGAAGTACGTATCGGATTTTGAACAGTAATTCAATAAGCAAAAACACTGGCAATTAAATACTATTAAAGGTTTAAATTGGCATAAGAATAATTAAAAGAAGATGCAATAGTAAATGGCAAACATTAAAAAGAAGTACTCCGCAAATGCAACGGCAATAGCCTACTCGGATTGTGCTCGTGGGCCACTAATCACTAAAGTAGCCAAGCTTGCAACACATGAAATCAATAGTGCATAAACAATATCATACATAAGGAAAGCTTCAATACTATTCTGTATCTACTAATCGAGTAAAGTCTAGCTGGGGTACTGTGGGCAAAAGGTAGCAGTGACTGAGCAAAAACGGCTCGTAGCCTAGCGAAGTCCTCACAACTGTTTAAAGTATTACGTTAAAACTAACAAGTGCACTTTGAGGAATCCAGATCCCTTGTATCTGGTTTTCTCCCGGCTCCTTGACAAAGTAAAAACAAACTGTTAATAAAATACAGGGTGGTTAGGCTCTTGCCCTCACGCACTGTAAATTATTAACTCAACACAGTCAGCCGCGAAGACAACCTAGGCTTCACTGAACCGAAACGAGTATGCAAGTTTATCGCTTAACCACTGCATCAAACAACAACTCGTAACACAGAAAATCCTTACCCCAGTCTAGCATTACCTAGACTAGTAGAAAACAGGAATAATAATAATAACACACAGGGAAATGCATATACAAGTGCAACAAACATAAATCAATCCTATTCTAAGTTAACCCTTCCAAAAATAGGCTATCTAATAGGCAGTATCTCGTGAGAACTCAAGCGATAATACGTTGGCTGACTAGTTCTGCACCAACGGGACCATGGAAGTTAAACAGGCAGGGAAAAGAGGAGATAAGAATGTAAGGTAGTAGAGAAAGTTCACATCAGTCAGAAGAATATATATAGTTAGCAAGGGAAATGAGAAGTCGCTCTGCCTAATGAGTTCTGATGAAAAAATGGCTAGACTTCCCTTTTATACCCGGCCCTCTAGTGAGCCCAACGTGAACTACTAAGGACCGCCCACTGACAACCATTACGTAATTTCTCTCTCTCCTCTGGGATAGACAAAGGCTCCCCTAGCACTGAGGGGGGGGGGGGGGGGGGGGGGAGTGCTAGTGAGTTAGGCCCACCTCCCGCCTGGCGCACCCACTGACCCCCAACGGTGGCTGTTTCTCTTCCCATCATTACAAATAAGTTTTACACACAATACTTATAACTAATGATATAAAATAGAACTCGTTGACTCAGATGAAAACAAAATACATATTCATAATACTTACAGTACAACGGCTCACATGAACTAAGTTAGGAAACTCTACATAGACTACAGCCAAAGTTCCTGCCCTGACGATCCTAGCGAGAGTGGGGCATGACTAGGCGTTCTGTACAGCATGCTCACACTGGACATGCGTCACATCCCTCCCCCCAAGATTTTACTTGCTCAACCCTGAGCTAAAATCTGACAAACACAGAACCCCATCAAGCCCCTCACACCCAGCGACCGCATGGCACTAAAACAAAGCTGAGTTTATCACCAAAACACATCTTATTATAAAACAAAATTCACATTTTATAACTCCTCCCAACAATAGCAAAAAGACACAATATCATGCTCCCAGAGCGAGCTTACAGCAGCTCGGCCGTTTGATAGTTCGTGGACTACTCAAACTCTATAGGCTATGACAAACTTATACGATTACCTATATCAAAAGAAAGAGTTTTTTATATGATTTTTATATTTTAATATGTTTTTTTCCCGGCTGCACTATAAGGGCAGCCTATTTTCCTCCACTCAAACCCACACACCTGTGATAGCCT
>JBAKBP010029993.1:0-26362 GCA_037953745.1 Lithodes maja | reverse complement strand
CGAAGTTTGCTTCAATAACATTGGTGGAATATCGTCATAACCCGCGGCATTTGACTTGATTGATTTAACCCTAGAACACAATCCCTGGGAGATTTCCACCCGACGCTCCTGGGCGTCACGTGATATCCGTGAGGAATGTGGGTCTAGGAGTGAGGGGCGATCAATACCCTTAGTCCTCTTCGTGCTGTGGTCGATGGTGGGTGTGCTGCGCGGTTCTCTTCCCTGGTTTTTTCCATAGACTCTAATTTGGGAGCTTTCCACCCAACGTTTGTGATACATAGTGCATTTTGGTGCGGGTGAAATACACCCGACATTAATTTTGTTTTAGTGTATTTTTCTGAATTAATATTTAAGTGTTTCTCCTTTGCAGGTCCTGATTATTGCTATTTCAGGGACACTAAAGTGAACTGAAAGTGCTTTCTCTTCATTTACCGGGGTAAAAACTTGTAATAAAACCACCTATTGCACAAATTCCGTTTTTTTTTTCACTATAAAAAAAAAAAAAAAAAAAGTTTGTATTAGTATTATTATTAGTATTAGTATTGTATTAGTGATGTTTAGGTATAATTTTCTCTTCATTTACCAGGGTAAAAACTTGTAAAAAAAAATCAGTTATTGCACAAATTCCACTGTTTTCACTATCTCCAATACAATTCATAGTGGTACCAGAGGGTTGTGGCTGCACCAACTGAGGCTATCACGACATGGGAGTGTCCTGACCACTGTTCAAGTCTTCCGCGCTTGTATTTTAGCGTCTGTAGATTTTAAGGTTTAGGCATGTAGCGATTTTCCATTTGTTTTGTAATTTTTGTAAGTTACCCTTACAGTATTCATTTTTAGGATAAGTAACTTCTTATTTAGGTCAAATGAAAGCAGAAGAGTTATATTTTCCATGTATTTTTTTACAGATTTAATAAATTTTGATTGTAAGTGTGTGTTTTTTTAATTCCCATTTTTCTTTTTCTTTTTCACCCTAGGTTTGTGATACTGTGACTAGGACATAGAGTTTTTGTTCTAGGGTGCTGGTTTCTATTTCAGATTGATTTACTGGCGAAAAGTATATAGAAAAGTCAGGGGGAGTTTTAAGGTACTTTAAGTGAGAATTATTTGCAATTACATTGGTGTTCGTATTGTAGCGGCAAATATGTTTTAAATGATCATTAAACGCATCTGCTATTTTATTTTCACATTCTTTCAATTTTATTGATTCGATTGATTTATTGTTACCATTTCTTCCAAGGAGAGAATTTATTGACTTCCAAGTAAGTTTTGCATTACCCTGATTTATTTACCAAATGAGCCTTACCACTACCATCTTAATAAATATACAAAGATATGCTTGCATTGGCATAGTCTGCCACTAACAACCTGCCTAGCAAGAACATGTAGGATCCTGCCATATTGGGCTGATGCTCGGACGCCCTCCTCCTCCTCTGGAATATATTACCTCCAATATTGGTCCCCTTCCCTGACGACACATATCCCAATACATTATTGTGGAAGGTTTAAGGAAGCATATTTAGGTTCACCTTACATGATACTGATATATAATGTAATAACTTTAATTATATAATTCATCAATAATGTGATACCAGTATAGTGAAGTGCTCCATGTCAATATATACTGTATAACAAGGAAGTCGACCATTAGGCCGACGGGTATACATTGACCAGATGGTCATTAAGGAGGACAAATTATAGGAAATTATTGTACTAAAATAATTTGCGTGTCCATGTACAGTCACTAATACAAAAATGTGAACCCCCACGTCAGAGCATGTTTACAAATGTATTGTTTTGTACTAGGTACCCTGGAGACAGCCTGCGGCTCAGTACAGGAGGGATTGGAAGGGAGGGTGCAGGGGAGAAGAGGTAGCGGATGAAACTATCAAATCGCCAATTTCTAATTTAACAAATCAATATTTCAAACGATTTTACTCTATTACTACTGCCTTCACTATTTATAAGTTTGTATAATTCATTTAATAGTTGATTCACTTTATACTATATTGTGCACTGTATACACATATACCTATATACTGTATAGCTCTATATTGCCTTTCTCTGTGTTCACCCATTCACTCTTGGGATGGAGAGTTACACAGAGAAGGGGTAGGATTGTGTTGCAAATCGGGTACCATGTACCCTACGTAGAGGAGGTGGTATACACTGGGAGAGCTCTGAGGAACACTGGTTATTGTAGTACCGATAGAATAGCGAGAGAGATGTAACATTGCGGCGAAGAAAGAGAGATTGCAGAGAGTTGGTGAGTGGACAGGAGTTAATGATACAAAATGGCTTCCTTTCTACTTTGTCTAGGAGCGCAGACTGTGCGGTGTGAAAGGATCCTCCCCACACATGTGAACAACACTCATTACAAGGGCGCACTGTGCCCCTGTACAGAGCAAGACGCTGTGCAGGGGTAAAGAATCCCTTGATACGGTTGAGCAAACCCAGCATCTGGGAGGCTGCCTTAGCAAGACTGGTAATATGGTCCTTCCAAGTGAGAGCAGAAGTAAAAGAGACCTCAAGAATATTGAGAGAAGATGAAGGATTGATTTTTGTATTGTTGAAGAATAAGGGATAGTCCTCTAGGAATTCTAGACGGGTATACGATGGAAAAATTGGGTTTTGGAAGCATTAAATGCAACATCCACCTTTGGCTTGAAACTGAGGGTAGAGATAGTAGGAGGATATAGAGAAGGCTTTGCTGTCAGTAGTCTCAGTCAGTAGACGTATAGGTGTTTGGATATTGGGATATCAGTGACAAAGCTATAGATATAACATTTATTCAAGAAGTCAAATAATGGATGTATAGTAAGGTGGTTGTGAATAATTTTAGATATATAAATGCAAGATACATAATCATAAAATGAATATTTTTCTTTCGTATACAACCAAATCATGTATGTATAGTAATGTTACCAGTGCTATCAAGGAATATTATTTGTTTATGCTGAATTATGTAATCATTATTATTCGAAACAAAAGCCAAAATAACTGTCCCATGATCAAAAGTACAACATAACTGAGATGGGTGTTTTCTGTTTTGAGCAATTACTTCTATATGCTTCATACACACACTGATTTCCTCCCTTTACAAACTAACATCATCTCTGGTCCTTGCCGGCATTATCTGCATACACCAAAATAAATACATGTCTTTATTACGAAACATCGAGTAAATACGAAGAACAAAATAAATATACATATAAAGGGGATGTTATGGTCAGAAAATAAAAGGCGAGATAAAACACTTGGAACAGAGGATGACAATCGACAATCAAATGAAAGAACTGGAACGATATATAAAATACGCAGGTAGGGGAAACCTGAAAGACTGGAGAGAGAGAGAAAGAGATATTTACATAGACTTACACAGATACACTTGCCACACAGCTCTTACGGTACCTGCGAGGTGGCCAGGACTTAATCCTAGTAGAAATAGCAACTCTAAGAGTAAGAAGGATTGGAAGGAAAGGACCGTTAAGATGAAGGCTCTCTCCCAACCCTCCGTTCACTCCGGCAATTTGCCGTTCATGAAAACAGTTAGAAGTATTAACCTTAACCTTACAGGGGTTATAAATCGCCAGAAGGAATTTGTAATTTTATGTTTTCTATATTCTATGTGTATGAAGGAGACAAAATGCAAAGCTGCCTGCAACAAATGTCTCTCATATCATTGAGTAATAGTTGCTACGTTAAACCATGTTTTGCCTATATCCCTTACTACATCATTGACCTAAAGCAGAACATAGGTAAGACAAATTTAGTAAACAGAAAAAAACATATAAAGGAATACACGTGTTTTTATAGTGGGAATCCCTTTAAATCAATATTGATTGGAAAATTACACAGAAGAACAAGTAGCTTAGTGAAACAAACAAGACACTGAAATACGCATGGACTCATTGTCTGCTTGCATTACTTGTGACAGGCTTTGTTTACATGTGAATCTTTTGGGAATGTCGGCTTACTGTTGTGGAATGTTTGATGTTCCCAGTCAGTGTTTACTTTCTTTATCTGTTGGAGAGCCCGACGAGGCAGAGGTGGGAGAAGCGCGGAGAGCCCGACGAGGCAGAGGTGGGAGAAGTGCTCCTGTTCACGCTGGTCTGGGTACACCCCTGGACATGCGTGACGTGTTGTCTGCTGGTTTGTGCGTTAAGACAAGTAGGTAGTGCACTGTTTTGTCCTTTGAAGGGGAGATGAGACAGCATTGGTGTATTATTGTGTATGTGTAACGAGCCCTAGTGTTGTGAGGAGCTCTGAGTTTCATATGGTGTTGTGTGGTGTGTAACGAACACTGATTAGTGTTCTAGAGTGCACACGTTCTCCTAGCGTGTTAACTGGTGATACTACATGGTATCATATATTGGTCTGTGATTGAGTGTGATTCAGTTTGCTGTTCAGTGTGCTAGGTGTTGATTAACTGTTCTTCAAATGTTCTTTTTTCTGTAGTGTTCATTCCTTGTAACGAGTGCATTTACTCGAGGCCTTCACTCGGCGCTTAGCCCATTACCATTCTTTGCTGTGATTAACTGAATCATCATGCTTATCAACCTGTTCGTTTTCCCTAGTTATTAGTAATTATAATTAGTACGAAAATTAGAAGTGTTTAATATCATCCTTCTTCATTAATTTGTGATTATCTGAGACATTAACCCTTTTGGCCTTCTGAAACGCAACAGCATGCTAGTTGCCCTTGCTTGAATTTTAATCTCTTGGGTTCAGCATTGTAGGATCGTAACAAGAATTTGAGTGAAAAAAGCGTTAAAAATTATCGAGTTACATTCTAGTCATATCCTGGTCGCATTAGAGTCACATTCTACCTATTCTGGTCATGTTCTGATGTAATTTTTATAGTCGATGCCGACTCGAATTACTTGAATGTAACTCGATGCCACTCGATAATGACCGGAAGTCAACTGGATGGCAAGTTGATTATTCCACTTCAAAATTGAATGTAATGGAATGAGAGTTGAATATGTGACTTCCCAAACTTGACTGCTTCCTTTAACGTGACGATAGTGCGTTGTTATATGTGCGATTAGTTTGCTTGGGAAACAGATTAACTTGCTCATGTAGTAATGTACACCCTATGTGGTGGATTGTGTTCTTTTATTTAATAATTTTCATTTTAGTAAGCGTTGTTTCCACATAGCGATTTTGATAATTTAATTTGACTTTATATTGTCCTTGTCCCAATTTTGGTTTGTTTAGTTTGCAAGTTTTACATTTTAATAAATAACCCGAATTAAGAAGAATATAACTGGATGCCGACTAGAATATGACTGGTAGATGACTGCATACTTGCTTGATGTATCGAGTGTACACTGGATGTCGACTCGAACATGACTAGAAGTACTAGAATACAAGTGGAATCCAACTAGAAGGTAACTGGAATACAACCAGAATATAACTCGACTAGGTGCGGCCCCAAATATATAACGGATTGAACAAAAAACAAACAAATAATAATAAATAAAATAAAATATAAAATCGGCCCTATACGAGGCCATTGTATTTCAAGTAGTACCTGGAATCAAACTTACTCTTCTAACTCTCCACACCTTAACTCCGGCTTCCCCTCAGTTCTGTCTACCAATGAAGTGTTCTTCCTTCACCCCAGCTGTGTGAGTTAAGGGGGTAGGGTTACTTTTTGGTCTATTTTTTTATTTAGCCTATATATATTTTTTTGTTTTTACTTTCTTCGCTAGACATCCATCAAAGCTTAAAAAACACACTCAATTCGAGATTAATTTGTACATTTTGCGGTAGAAAAGTGTCCCAGCCGATGGCCAGTTCCTCCTAAAGTTACAGGCTCGCTATCACTCGCCAGGAAATAAACCTATGCCTAAATATTAACAAAGAAATAGGGCAATTTTTGTTATAACCGCCAAACTAATGGAATGAACGTCATAACATCTCAAAAACTAATAGGGCTAAACATGAGGGAGAAGGGGGTCCAGAAAAACCCTATGTCCACCCCCCCCCCTCCCCTCGTGTACGTGTATGTGTGTATGTGATTGAAAGTGCTTATGTTGCCGTGGTGAGTGCCCTGTTACTACTGGTGTGCCTGTGAACCAATCCTCCCTTTATATACTCAAAGGTTCCTCATCGAGTCACCTTCTGCCTATTCGAGTCACGTTCCACTTACGTTCGAGTTACGTTCAACTTAGTTCCACTTACGTTCGACTTAACTTCATGTAATTCTGGTCATGATAGACTGACATTCCGGTCTCATTCTGGTCATTCGAGTTGCATTCGACTTGGGATCGAATAGTCTTCTTTCCACATCCGGTTTCCTTCGAGTCACTTACTGGTTAACATCGAGTCACTTACTGGTTAACATCGACTCATATTTGGGTTACATTAGAGTCCATCGAGTTACGTTCGAGTTACATTCCGGTCATTGACGGGTCGCATTCTACTCTGAAGTCACACTCGATTAAGGCCGCGTAATTCTCGTCAATTCCGGTGAAAAGTTCGATTCCAGTGGGTTCTGGTGGATTCGAGTTCTGTATGACGCGGCCTTAATGCATGCACTAACTTTTTGCTCACTCACTAGATCAATCAAGTGACGACTAGAAAATCACTCAAACACAAGAATAGACAAGAATCTAACCAGAACACGTACAAGAATAGACCAGAATGGGGAAGAAGTGGCTAAAATTTGAATTTTTTAATTCATTCCGGTGGGTTCTGGTGGATTCGAGTTCTGTATGACACGGCCTTAACGAATGTGTGACTGATTAATAGGTGATTCTTTAAAATATAACTTTGAAATGCAGTGCTACGATAACAATATTCAGATACATTTTATAGAACAATATATGGACTATACATATATTTACATGTATGTATATATATATTTTACAATAGAACAGAAAGATTCAATTGTGATCATGTAAATTTACTCTATATACATACTTAATCTTGTCAACCTACGTGGTGTCATAAACTGAGGATTTCGATACACACACACACACACACCTCCCATTGCTCTCTCGCTTCATACACACACACACACACATCTGTTGGTGGTGATAGTGTGAAGGAGACCATTAGTACAGACAGAACCATCCATACTATCAACAACGTGAGTCTTCTCAGTTGACATGTCCTAATAGTCCCAAATGTCCAATAAATCTGTACCGATTTACGTAAAGCTGAAATAAACTCAATTCATGTTAATATTTGACACCATTATCACAATTTCGTGCTCACAGTAGAATGTCACATATTCTGTTTGATTTTCCACAACGATTCCTTTGTAAGTGTGTGTATTATATGTTTAATTAATGATATGTTTAATTAACGTTGATATACCCCTACCTAAATATAATCCTAGTTTTTATTTGTGTTTATATATTTATTTTTATAGTCGGCTTTATCCGTAGCCAACTATAAAGTTGACAGTTTTTAATAATTAACAAAAATACCCTTTGGGTTATACTTAATATCCTTGTTAAAATGCAAATGTTTATCTAATAAACTATGAATGTAAGTAGTAACAAGGATACTAGATATTCATATTAAACATAGAAAGATGAACACGTCCCTTATACTATACAGAATAGGTAAACTAAATCAGTGGCAGATGGCATGGGAAAGACAACATAATGACTGAAAAATTATGTGATATGTTTGTTTAACAAGAACTAAACCAAACATGTAATAGGCTGGTATGCAAATGGGTAAGTAAAGTAACTATATAATATATACTGTATATACTGAGGCACATACCCCACAGCTGAGGGTGGCCAACTCGAGACAGAGACCGAACAGAAACAACATTTGAAGTTCCAATTCTTACGGTCCGGGAACACTTTAGCATTCGCTCTCCCTTTTGTCTGTTTCGTCTAGTAAGTGAAGTCTTCAAAGGGAGGAGGATTCCTAGCCTCCTGCCCCAAGAAGGAAAAGTAGGACAGTAAAAACGGCTAAGGATAGGTAGAGGATGCCAAACGTAACTCTGGATAGGACCAGCCCTCATATACGTTATGAAATACATTGTGAAAATGGTAATAAGTAGAGTAGATGGTTATGTGACAAACATACATACACTGTTCGAACATACACATAAACATTACCTTCATTGAACAGCACAATATTGTACAAGTAGGCAAACCTAGAATCATTTCTATTAAATTTATAAAATTGTTTACCTGTTTTGATATGGCAATAAACAAAACTTTAACAAAGTTAAATGTGTTCTATGATGCCATGTTGGATATACTGCATACATTCAATTTCATCTGCATAGTTAAAGATTTACCGTATTTATACAGTACGTACTGTATTTTACTTGTGTAGTTAATACATAATAATACAGAATACACTAAAATATAATCGTTCATCCTCGTATATTTTGTCCACCTCCCCAAACATGCCCACATCCGGGCCTCTACCTCCACCTCTCTCACCACCTCCTCCTCCACCATTAGGCTCCTAATTAATGTTGCCTGCCTTACAAGATCTGAGGGATTTGTGAAGGAGCTGGAAGGCTGGTTATAGTGAAAGGGAGATTGATATCAACAAACTAATGAATATTATGTTCAAGGATTTTGGGGTCCCCACTATTATATAAAGGGATATAATTATCGCCGAATAGTTTAATGTAAATCTCTCTCTCTCTCTCTCATTTACTGCTGAATGTACTAATGACCATTTAATTATAATGCCAATAACTGTCGTATTTATCCCCATCCATGTTAATGCCAATTAATGTGTGGTTTACATACAAACCACAGAGGGAGGAAGAGTCAGCACTTTTTTTTTTTTTTTTTTTTTTTTCTATGTGATTGAGGGAGGCAAAAGGCATAACTGCCTATAGCGAGTGCCTCCCCCATAGTTGAAAGAGTGACAGGGCCAAAATCAAGGGACGTTCGAGCCAAAATGCCTGGACACACGGAGTTTGAAGCAATTTAAGTCATAGGAAGAGGAAAAGACTGATTCTGGGAGAGAGTTCCAGAGCTCAGATGTAGAGTAGAAGAAAGTTTGAGAGTAACGTTTCACTCTTGGGTTGGAGAGTTGCACAGAGTAGGGGTGGGATTGAGTTGCAAGACGGGTACCACGTGCCCTACGTAAAGGAGGTGGTATGCACTGGGATAGCTCTGAGGAACACTGATTATTATAGTAGCGATAGAATAGCGAGAGAGATGCAACATTGCGGCGGAGAGAGAGAGATTGCAGAGAGTTGGTGAGTGGACGGGAGTTAATGATACGAAAGGCCTTCCTTTCAACTTTGTCTAGGAGAGCGGTGTGAGAGGAACCTCCCCACACATGTGAACAATACTCAATACAAGGGCGCACTATGCCCCTGTACAGAGCAAGAAGCTGTGCAGGGGAAAAGAACCCCCTAAGGCGGTTGAGCACACCCAGCTTCTGGGAGGCTGCCTTAGCAAGACTGGTAATATGGTCCTTCCAAATGAGAGCAGAAGAAAAAGAGACACCAAGAATATTGAGAGAAGATGAAGGGTTGATTTTTGTATTGTTGAAGAATAAGGGATAGTCCGCTGGGAGATCCTGACGGGTAGATAGATGGAGAAATTGGGTTTTGGAAGCATTAAAGTTAACAAGGTTTTCTCTGCCCCAATTGGAAATAGTATTTAGATCAGAATTTAAAAGTTCTATGGCTTCATTACGTTTGTCGTTGAGGGATTGCTGGCTGGGACGTTCTGAAAAACTAATGGAGTAGTGTAAGGTTGAGTCGTCTGCGTATGAATGGATGGGAATTAAGGTACAGTTAAGGAGATCATTTATAAAAATTAGAAAGAGAATAGGAGATAGGACAGAGCCCTGAGGAACACCGGAGTTTATAGGGTGAGGAAGTGAACAATGGCCGTCCACAACCGCAGCTATTGAACGGCCGGAAAGGAAATTAGAGACAAAGGCACAGATGGAGGGATAGAAACCGAAGGAGGGTAGTTTAGAAATTAAAGATTTATGCCAGACTCTATCGAAGGCTTTCGCTATGTCTAGTGCAATAGAAAAAGTCTCACCGAAGTCCCGAAAGGAGGATGACCAAGAGTTAGTAAGATATGAAAGAAGATCACCAGTAGAGCGACCCTTAAGGAAGCCATACTGGCGATCTGAGAGCAGATTATGAGAAGAGAAATGCTTAAGAAATTTGGAAGCAAGAATAGTTTCAAAAACTTTAGAAAGACAAGAGATAAGAGCAATTGGACGATAGTTGGAGGGTTGAGAGCGGTCACCCTTCTTTGGGACAGGTTGAATGTGAGCAAACTTCCAGCATGAAGGGAAGACGTTAGAGGATAGACAGAGACGAAAGAGTTTGCCTAGGCAGGGAGTCAGCACGGAAGCACAGTTTTTGAGAACAACAGGAGGAACACCGTCCGGACCGTACGCCTTATTAGTGTTAAGCCCAGAGAGGGTAGAAAGTACATCTTTAGAAGAGATTAGGATATTAGGCATAAGTAAGAGAGAGGAGGGCGGAGAGGGAGGAATAGCACCGGAATCATCCAAGGTGGAGTTTCTAGCAAAAGTTTGAGCGAAGAGTTTAGCTTTGTCAGAGGAAGAAGTGATGGTTGTGCCATCAGAGTGGGAAAGGGGAGGGAAAGACGAGGAAGAGAAATTGTTGGAGAGGTTTTTGGCTAGATGCCAGAAAGCTTGGGAAGAGCTAGAGTTGGATAGTTCAGTGCATTCATTATTGATGAAAGAGTGTTTGGCAAGTCGAAGAACAGATTTGGCTTGATTCCGGGCAGAAACATATGAAGAATGAGAGTCTTGAGTTTTAAGGCGTCGGTACCGTTTGAATGCTTCCTCCTTATTGCGGACAGCAGTAGAACAGGCGTGAGTAAACCAAGATTTTTTAGCATTAGTCTGAGAGAAAGAGAATGGAATGTATGCTTCCATGCCCGATAGGATTACCTCGGTAATGCGTTCAGCACTCTCCGAGGGTCCTCGGCCATGGAAGCAGAAATCATTCCATGGGAAATCAAAGAAGTACTGCCGAAGAGCCTCCCAGTCGGCAGCGCCAAAGTGCCACAAGCGCCGCCGGCTAGGAGGATCGGGTGGCTGTACTGGAGAGATAGGACAGGTGACAGAGATTAGTTTATGGTCGGAGGAGCCCAAAGGAGAGAAAAGATCGACAGTATAAGAAGAAGGGTTAGAAGTTAGAAACAGGTCAAGAATGTTGGGCCGATCTCCGATGCGATCCGGGATACGGGTGGGTTGCTGAACTAACTGCTCTAGGTCATTTAGGATAGAAAAGATGTAGGCTTGCACTATTAACATATATGCTAGTGAATATAAGCGATTTAGCATACACATTGTATATCACAAACGGGTACATTATCTAGCTTGTGTTTACATAAAATAAAACTAACAGTGGGTGACATGCGTTATTGTGATGGTGAAGTGTAAACAGTAATTACCTTAATATATCTGTGTGAACCACATATGAGTTCTTGTTGGCTATCTACCACCAAACTATATTACTAAACTAATTCTGTGGGGGCACTCGGTTATGGCCTTGGCCTTGCTCGGGACCTTGGGGCTGTTCGGCCAGGCAGCTTGGGGAACAACAACAACAACTAAACTAATGCGGAAACACATTGGTTAGTCATTCTTGCTAGAGTTGTCTCGAACTTGGTGTAAATTATTTATGTTCTTACTTTGATAACCTTGAACTAGTGCCTATACATAGGACAAACAGGCACAATGCGTAGAAAATAGAAAATTATATGATTGCTAAAAAAAACAAAAAAAAACATTGTAAGCAATAAATAACATAATCTAGTCCGAGGTATACAACCCCACCATGTTTGTTGGTGGTGTTGGCAGGACCAACCCTCTGTTTCACAATGTTTACTAAGCAGGTACGGCAGCCTTTGGAGCCACAACAGCCATAATAGCCTCCAATATAAACTGAAACTAAAGAATCCTCTGTTTTACTTCCTTTTCTTTGAACCCTGGGACGGGTTTTATGCCGGTGGTCTAAACTTGAAGAGCGGTGGTTGTTCGTTAATTAAGGTGAGATATTTATTTACTTATTTTTACTTTCTACCCAAAACCGCTATCAAGATTAAACAAATGTTAGCGACATTCGAGACGTAGGAGTTGAGAGAGTGAGTGGTGCTTGTGGTAGGTACAGTTGAGAGAGTGAGTGGTGCTTGTGGTAGGTACAGTTGAGAGAGTGAGTGGTGCTTGTGGTAGGTACAGTTGAGAGAGTGAGTGGTGCTTGTGGTAGGTACAGTTGAGAGAGTGAGTGGTGCTTGTGGTAGGTACAGTTGAGAGAGTGAGTGGTGCTTGTGGTAGGTACAGTTGAGAGAGTGAGTGGTGCTTGTGGTAGGTACAGTTGAGAGAGTGAGTGGTGCTTGTGGTAGGTACAGTTGAGAGAGTGAGTGGTGCTTGTGGTAGGTACAGTTGAGAGAGTGAGTGGTGCTTGTGGTAGGTACAGTTGAGAGAGTGAGTGGTGCTTGTGGTAGGTACAGTTGAGAGAGTGAGTGGTGCTTGTGGTAGGTACAGTTGAGAGAGTGAGTGGTGCTTGTGGTAGGTACAGTTGAGAGAGTGAGTGGTGCTTGTGGTAGGTACAGTTGAGAGAGTGAGTGGTGCTTGTGGTAGGTACAGTTGAGAGAGTGAGTGGTGCTTGTGGTAGGTACAGTTGAGAGAGTGAGTGGTGCTTGTGGTAGGTACAGTTGAGAGAGTGAGTGGTGCTTGTGGTAGGTACAGTTGAGAGAGTGAGTGGTGCTTGTGGTAGGTACAGTTGAGAGAGTGAGTGGTGCTTGTGGTAGGTACAGTTGAGAGAGTGAGTGGTGCTTGTGGTAGGTACAGTTGAGAGAGTGAGTGGTGCTTGTGGTAGGTACAGTTGAGAGAGTGAGTGGTGCTTGTGGTAGGTACAGTTGAGAGAGTGAGTGGTGCTTGTGGTAGGTACAGTTGAGAGAGTGAGTGGTGCTTGTGGTAGGTACAGTCAGAGAGCTACAAGGAATGTAACTCCTAGAATTAGATATATGGATATGTTCTAGACACAATACGATTATATTGTATATTCGGCTATGCTCAAGATTTTAGTTTATTTTTTTGGGCACAAATATGTTTTGTTAATACACATACAGTAGGATATAATCATGGTTTTTTTGTGCTTTCAAAAATTCTACTGGGAGGTGTTTCGTGTTGGTGTGAAATAAATATAAATAAAGTAGACGTGCCGTTTTGCCCAAAATCAAAACGGCATACTCAACTCTGTGATGGGTTACCATCATCACTTATATTACCACGATCATCACTACAACTATCATCATCACTACTCTCATCATCATTACTACTGTCATCATCACTACAACTTTCACCATTATCATCACTACTACTTTCACCATCGTCACTACCATCATCACTACTGTCATCATTATCACTACAAAAATCATCATTACTTGTCACCATCATCACTACTATTATAACCATCATCACTACTACTAGTACTGTCACCATCATAATACTACTGTCATCATCAGCACTACTGTCATCATCATTAATACAACTACAACCATCATCACTACTATTATCAAAATAATTGTTTTGTTACGACCGGGACTCGTATAAAACAAGGGCTCTTAATCATTGGACTAGAAAGGCACACAGCCACAACGGTAACACTAGATCCAACCCTTGAACTTATAATGCCGGCGCACAAAAACACCTATACCCTCCAGAGTTAAATCTTCGATAGCGGGGTATCCTCTAACTCGGTATAAATGCACTACTACTACAGGCTGATGATCTCTGATACAGCCTGATCACAACAACATACAATTACGTTAATAATGTATACAAGGAAAAAGTGCTTAATTAAAGCACTAGAATTATTTAATGCAAACAAGAAGAAGGTATAATTAAAGTTACTCTAAACAATAATAAACTGTCACTCCTATATTAAAGAAAGTGAATGAAAGTCCTAAAGCATCGAACAGGAATCTTCTGAAGAAAGTCTGATGCTGCTTAACAACTAACGAGCGGCCTAGGCGGTAAATAATATGTAGCCACCAGCGGGGTGTTTTTACCCAAAATAGGCCTGTTTACGTGATCATTGTCATGCCTAAATAAGACCCAGAGCGTAAAACAAGTATCTATTCCTGAAAGGGCATAAACAGAGCTTTCCAATGACACCACAACGATCCTTGTATGACCGCTAGTTTTCTTGCAACAACCGGCGCAACACGAGTGCAAAAACCATGTAATTCGGTTCTTTCCCCACACAATTCACTATGTAGCGAGTGTGAGAGGGTGGAGGAGGGTGGGATTCATGTCAGTTGGTCCACCGCGGTGGTCTGGAGCAGTCATACGCTCGCTACTCTCCTGCCACCACTTGTCTCTCTCTCTCAGCAACATTACGTGCTGAAAATGCCACACGACTTATGTTGTGAGCCGCCACATAGTCCAAATTTCTTTCACTCGACATATGATGCGCGCCGCCAAAGAAGGGTTAAGATGATCGAATCGGATTTTGAACTGTTATATAAAGCAGGAACAAGATATGATAAGTGTAGGGACATACAGTGTTAACTGGCACGGGAATAACGGTAAATGCGCAATAGTATTATCTCCAACAACAAAAGAAGTACTTCCTCAGGCAATGCAAAAGCCTGCTCAGGTTGTGCAACTCAACAACAACCAAGGCTTACAATCAACGTGAATAAAAATGCTGCATACATAATATAAGAGTTTATAATCCTAATCGGGTGTCTGCTAGGCGGATAAAGTCTAGCTGGGATGTCGTAGGCTAGGAAACAATGGCTGAGCAAGCGGCTCGTAGCCTAGCAAGGTCCTTAAGACTGTACGGCCAAATTACGTTAAATGACGGGGTGCTCTCTAGAGAGATCCAGATCGCTAGTATCTGGTTCTCTCCTGGCGACCCTCTTCAAGTCCAAGCAAAAACGAGTTAGCACAGTGTTGGGTGGCAGAGGCAAAAGCCCTCACTCGCAACACAGTGCTAAACTCACAAGGTACACAGTCAGAATGACAACCTAGGCTTCCCACGTATCCGTTGCGATTGTACAGGTTCAACAAAACCTGGTACACATCGGAAATCACAACATCAATAGCCTCACCCCAGTCTAGCATTAAATAGCCCAGCAAACAACCAAGAAATAGGTAGGGAGACACCGTGAGTGTGTCGAACCTCTACAGACAAAATGTTAACCCCTCCAAAATGTCTAACTAAGCATGAAATATCTGAGAGCTTCAGCATATAATACGATGGCCGATATATGAAATCGTGCAGAACCAAAGGGGAGTTATGATATTAAATAGATTAGAAGCATAAGAGGTAAGAAGTTGAGAGAGAGAGAAAGTGTTCTATAGGTAGAAGTCGGGGACAGGTGGCAAGGGAAGTGTGAAGGGTATGCTGGTCAGGCAAGCTCTGAGCAAGGAAGGCACAAAGGCAGCAGGGAGTGCGGGGGGTCTACTTCCTGCCGCGGCAGGAGGGCGGCAAGGCAGCCAGCCACTCAGAGGGCCCGGCCGTGGCATGACGTCACCGAGACAACACGTAACACTGCGCGGACTACCCTCTGCCTCCTGCACTTACTCACTCTCACTCTCTAGCTGTATCATTCAGTCTTATACATTAAACTTATAACTGATGATATAAAATATAATGCATTGTCACAGGCGAAAATAAAGACCACTTCTATACTGCCTGTGACATGACGATTCACAAGAAAGAAAGTACAACATTGTAGATAGACTGTAGCCAAATTCATTGCCCTGGCGAGTGTTAGCAAGTGGCCAAGCGAGCGGCTGAGCCCACGTGGCGTTCTGCTAAGCTGCAGGCATCACAGTTTTAATATTTAGTTTTAAATATTGCTGCACTAAACATTGTTTTTAGTATACTATATATTGTGATTCCTTTTAAATAATAATTATATATAATTATTTTTAACTGCAGTAGTGTCATTATTTGTTTCAAGTTTTTATCTCCAGTTTCCATTACTTTTTAAATGTATATTTGTTTTATAATCTTATATATTGTTTAACCCATTCGTAGCGGGGCCCGACTCTAGTCCGTATAGAGAACACCAGCCCAAAGAGCGGGGCCTGACCTGAGTCCGTGTGCAATATTGGCTCTGAGAGAGAGACGAGCGACGGGGGGAGCGTAGGTTGCCTCATGACCGCTCGCCACGGCTGCCGTGGGCCTACTGACCATGTACTCCACACACATCCACCCTCCCTCCCTCGCTACACACGTAATTATGTAACGAAATTACCGTATTTTAGCGATTTTACCCTTTGGTTGCACGATCGTTGCAAGACAATCAGTGATCGTAGAAGGATGGTTCAGGTGTCATTGGAAAGCTCAATTAATGCCCTTTCAGGGATACATAATTGTAGTATGCTCTGGCTCTTGTTTATGCATGAAAAAGAGCACGGAAACAAGGCCATTTATGGTAAAAAAAAAACGCTGGGCGGCACAGTGAAATATACTCCACCACCCGCTCTTATTGTGTTAAACAAAAATTGTTTTATCACTTTGACTATTAAATGTTAACATTGTTTTTTATTCTACTATGGACTGTGATTCCTTTTATATTACTTTTTTATTATTTTTAACCACAATAGCAACATTAACTTTAGCAGTCCTTGTTTCAAGAGTGTCCATTATATACTTTTAAAATTGATGTTTGCCATATAAATATTTTTTATATTAATTTTAATTAATTTGATCACTTTGTCTATTCAAATATTTGTATGATAATACATCTTTATTGTGCATTTTATGACAGTCCTAATATTCAGCAACGTGGAAATCTCATTGTGTATGTTTTTATATCGCCACATATTGACAATTTTAATGTCAGTTTCACATACTATGTAATAATTATATGTCCGTCTGTTATGTATATTATGAAATAAAGTTGATTGATTGATTGATTGATTATCACCATCATCACTACTATCACCATCAATCTCACTATTACTACCATCACTTCTAATGTCAACTAAACTAACTTAACCTAGCAAATACGGAGCGAGATGTTGATGCCAGAACGATGGCGTTCTGTGTGTGTGCCCCGCATCATCATTACTGGGCCATCATTTGGGCCTTTTTTGACTGACGTTCGCATTCACCTAACGAATGTTCGTGTGAATTTTGGTGAAAATCCATCCAACGGTCTAGGAGTTTCAGGACAGCCGGACGACGACGACAGATTTTTTTTGCGGTGGTACCCACTATACGGGGGGGGGGGGGGGGGGGGGGGCGATACCAAACTCTCCTTATGCAGAATTGATTAATCTATATTCTATTAATTTCACCACAACACTAAGTGAAAATTAAATTAATGAAATATCTGGTAGGCAGAGTATAGTTGACTAGAATAGGTCAAAGATATAGGTGAAATATGGCGATCGTTATTAATTAAGTGTTTGGTGTTGGTGTGAAATCCAGAGAAGATTCTCGAAGTGTCTACTTCAGAGAAGCAGCAACAAACTTTGAAAAAACAGCAATGCAGACCGCCTGCAAGCTTTTACCTTATACGTTACATCCACATCTCCCCACCTATATCTTCTACTAATAGTCTTATATCCTTCACACTTTTCTATCCCAATACTTGAACTTTAACTTGTGAAATAAATATAAGGAAAATATCTGGTTTGCAGAGTGTAGTTGAGTATAATATGTTACGACCGGGACTCGTATAAACAAGGGCTCTTAATCATTGGACTAGAAAGGCACACAGCCACAACGGTAACACTAGATCCAACCCTTGAACTTATAATGCCGGCGCACAAAAACACCTATACCCTCCAGAGTTAAATCTTCGATAGCGGGGTATCCTCTAACTCGGTATAAATGCACTACTACTACAGGCTGATGATCTCTGATACAGCCTGATCACAACAACATACAATTACGTTAATAATGTATACAAGGAAAAAGATAGAGAGCTTAATTAAATCACTGGAATGATTTAATGCAAACAAGAAGAAGGTATAATTAAAGTTACTCTAAACAATAATAAACTGTCACTCCTATATTAAAGAAAGTGAATGAAAGTCCTAAAGCATCGAACAGGAATCTTCTGAAGAAAGTCTGATGCTGCTTAAGATAATCGAATCGGATTTTGAACTGTTATATAAAGCAGGAACAAGATATGACAAGTGTATGGACATACAGTGTTAACTGGCACGGGAATAACGATAAATGCACAATAGTATTATCTCCAACAACAAAAGAAGTACTTCCTCAGGCAACGCAAAAGCCTGCTCGGGTTGTGAAACTCAACAACAACCAACGTGAATAAAAATGCTGCATACATAACATAAGAGTTTATAATCCTAATCGGGTGTCTGCTAGGCGAATAAAGTCTAGCTGGGATGTCGTAGGCTAGGAAACAATGGCTGAGCAAGCGGCTCGTAGCCTAACGAGGTCCTTAAGACTGTACGGCCAAATTACGTTAAATGACGGGGTGCTCTCTTGAGAGATCCAGATCGCTAGTATCTGGTTCTCTCCTGGCGACCCTTTTCAAGTCAAAGCAAAACGAGTTAGCACAGTGTTGGGTGGCAGAGGCAAAAGCCCTCACTCGCAACACAGTGCTAAACTCACAAGGTACACAGTCACAAAGACAACCTAGGCTTCCCACGTATCCGTTGCGATTGTACAAGTTCAACAAAACCTGGTACACATCGGAAATCGCAACATCAATAGCCTCACCCCAGTCTAGCATTAAATAGCCCAGCAGACAACCAAGGAATAGGTAGGGAGACACCGCGAGTGTGTCGAACCTCTACAGACAAAATGTTAACCCCTCCAAAATGTCTAACTAAACACGGAATAACTGAGAGCTTCAGCATATAATACGATGGCCGATATATGAAATCGTGCAAAACCAAAGGGGAGTTATGATATTAAATAGATTAGAAACATAAGACGTAAGAAGTTGAGAGAGAAAGTGTTCTATAGGTAGAAGTCGGGGACAGGTGGCAAGGGAGGTGTGAAGGGTATGCTGGTCAGGCAAGCTCTGAGCAAGGAAGACACAAAGGCAGCAGGGAGTGCGGGAGGACTACCTCCTGTCGCAGCAGGAGGGCGGCAAGGCGGCCAGCCACTCAGAGGGCCCAGCCGTGGCATGACGTCACCGAGACAACGCGTAACACTACGCGCACACACTCTGCCTCCTGCACTTACTCACTCACACTCTCTAGCTGTATCATTCAGTCTTATACATTAAACTTATAACTGATGATATAAAATATAATGCATTGTCACAGACAAATATAAAGACCACTTCTATACTGCCTGTGACATGACGATTCACAAGAAAGAAAGTATAACATTGTAGATAGACTGTAGCCAAATTCACTGCCCTGGCGAGTGTTAGCGAGTGGCCACGCGAGCGGCTGAGCCCACGTGGCGTTCTGCTAAGCTGCAGGCGTCACAAATAGCGTCAGAGATGTAGCTGACATATGGCGATTACTATTAATTAAGTATAGACAGCTTGGAGGAATGCGTACAGCAAGTGAGCTGTGGATGTTTACTTAACCGGACAATGGCTAAGTTCGATGCGCACCTGAGTATGCACAATTTGTATCACTTATATTATTACCCAAGGCACATGCATACATTCGCATATACATTGATCAGTACCAGTAAATTATTATGGATAGTATAATGTATGAATGTAATCATGTTGGATTATTAAAGACAACAAAATGTTCAACCTAGACTTAACAATAAAGTAGACGTGCCGTTTCGCCCAAAATCAAAACGGCATACCCAACTCTGCGAAGGGTTACCATCTTCACTAATATTACCACCATTATTACTACTACTATCATCATCACTACAATTGTCACCATCATCACTAATATTACCACCATCATCACTACTACCATCATTATCACGACAATTGTCACCTTCTAATGTCAACTAAACTAAGTGTACCTAACAAATGCGGGCGAGTTTTTTTTCTCGCCCCCTGAACGATGGCGTTCTGTGTGAGTTTGCCGCTACAGGGCACACACACACAGAACACCATCATCATTGCTTGGGAATAGGTACAAGGTGGGGGGTGGGGGTCCTGAGGGGGAAGGGGGGGGGGGGGGAGCTTGGGGGGGTCAAAACCATGTTGGACCTTAAATCATAACTATTGCACAAATTCAAAACCAATAATAATTACCGTCGCATTCACGCACCGAATGTTAATGTGAAGTTTGGTGAAAATCCGTCAAACGGTCTAGGAGGGGTTATCGGACGGACAGACAGACAGACAAACATTTCGGCCAGCATGTACCACTATACGGGGGGCGATACCACTCTGCTTACGCAGAGTTGATTATTGTCAAGTCATGACAAAATAGATTAATCAGGGGCGGACTGGTTATTGGGGCGATAGAAAGGCCGAATGTAACTCTGGGCTGGCCTAGGGCCAGGCACGCGTGCATCACTATGATCACTTTGTAAACAACATGTGATGAGAGCGTACCAGTTCGAGTAACAGTAGGTATAATTTACGTGTCAACAATCAATACTAATATTGTTTTTGTGAGCAGAAGTAAAAAAGCAAATTGTTTTTAATCATAATTACATATACTGTATAATATACCAGCATTATTCAGGGAACCTGTTTTGTACCGACCGTTGAATTGGTTACGACTACGCTGCTGCTATGGTGGGAAGCATCATAGGCCTAATCCCTATAACTTTAGTAATCTCTGGCGATGGGCTGGTCTATCAGAGTGAGACCTGAGCGATCTCTGCCATACCCATAGCTTACTCTGACTGTTCCTTTTACTTATATATTTTCTAAATCTCAAGTGACGGCGTCTCTTCCGTGGATTGACCTCCCAATCTACCAAGATTGGAAGCTAAAGCGTCACATTATTCCTTTGCCCCTCAACTTTCTCTTCATAATTGCTGAGGGGCACAGGGCCCTGGGTGGGGCTTTGGTTTCCCGGGCGTTTACGCACCCTCTCAGCTCCCCGCCATGGAGTGGCTTCGGTCACCCAGGCTTTATTGTGGTCGGCAGGGAGGGTTCTGTGGGGGCGCTCGTTTATGGCCTTGGCCTTACTCGGGGCCTTGGGGCTGTTCGGCCAGGCAGCTTGGGGAACAACAACAACAACAACTTTAGTAATCTCTTCCGTATTTAATATTGATACTCTTCTGTGTCCAGTTTGGTGACTTTGGATTATAAGACGAATTCCATGGATTATCGGTCTAATGTGAATTGCAAAGACAAGGCAAAATAGCCTTAGACAATTATTCAGCAATGTTCATGTTTACAATACTGCCTAGGCTAACTTCTGGGTAACCCATAAAGTAGGCCTACCTGTTAAGCATAATAAATATATATACGATTTTCGAATTGTATTCAGCTTAAGACCTATAGCCATTACACAACTTCAAGCTATCTCGGTCCTTCATATTTTGAACAACCAGATACTTTCTAAGCTGCACCCTCTCACTCTTGGTTTGAGTCTTCCCCAATGTCCATGCTTCGCTTCTGTAAGTCAATGTCGGGATTATCACACTATCATGCAAGGACTTCATTACTTCCATGCTCATCATCCTATTTCTTGTTACTGGAAAACGTCTTCCACATTAAGTCATAATGTAGGTATATATTTATCATAGTCGAAATCTATGTTTACACAGTAACTGCAGAACATAGTTAAAGTCTCGTATACAACCAAAATATATGTTAATGATGCCCTGAAGCACCAGCCTTCCTGTCCCAACAGTTCATTAGTACAATCATGAATATACATTATAATAGTTTTTAACCATTACAATTCCTCATCATTAATGAACATATTGCATACATCAAGGTCGTGCGGAATATTATACAATTATTTCTATAGATTCGTATGCAAAAGTGTGTGTATATAATTATATATATATATATATATATATATATATATATATATATAATGTATATATATATATATATATATAGAGAGAGAGAGAGAGATTGAGAAAGAGAGGGAGAGAGACACACTCAGATAGAGACACAGAAAGAGAGAGAGAGATAAACAAGGTAGTTGAATAATTTTATACTAAGATATACATCAGCAAAGACAGACATTATTCCGGAGCATGTAAACATTGATGTACAGTTCCGAGCATATGAAACAGAGACGCCGCCTCAGGCTATCTACTCAGTCAGTGTCCTTTCTGGCTGGAGAGTTATGATGGGGGAGAAGGGGGTTGGAAGTAGGCGATGGTGGGAGGGTGATGGTTTGTGGAGTGGGGGTAGAAGTGTTAGCGAGGCGCCGTCAAAGTTTAGGTGGGAGGAAGGGAGTATTGGAATTCGTTGATCTGTGGCAAATAAACTATTAGTTATGTAATATGCTTTGACAAATAGCGATTATATAAGCATGATTTATGTTTTGGTAATATGTGCTAATTATTATAAAATCGCCATACATTTGTGTTAATATTCATATTACCGTGATATATAACTATAGTCGCTTTATTTTCAGCTGATGGTAAATTGTCATGTCCTCATCTTCAGTACTCAACTATTACGAAGATTGTAGAACGAAATAGGTTGTAAGTTTTGAGGACTTGGCATAGATATGTAGTAACTTCATATTTCACCATTAAGTATTGATTATAAGTATCGAGGAATCAGTTGCTAAGGGATTCAATTTATCGTCATCTGAAATGAAACTGACTATAGGGTAAAATACACCAAGCTATAGAGTTTTACCCCCTTGTGTTATGCAACAACATTGACGGGCTTACCTTGAACCTATAATGGTGTGTATTTCGATATGTTTGTATTTTGCTTAATATGTCGGTATGCTATAATATACCCATCCATAATTAATCGTCATTTGTCATAGTATATCATTAAGCTTCAAACAGTAGGCCTAGTGGCAGAAATGGTCATTTCGCAAAAGGAACCTTCAATAATTCCAATAACTGCTAGCTGGTCTAATTAATTGCGGACATATTTGCAACCTCAGATATGCTCTGACCTGTCTTTATTCAAAGTTACTATACATTACCTGAGAAACAGGCTTGTTCCTTGGGAATCGTAGTCTTAAGGGCTATCACACTGGCCTATAGGCTACTCCGTCGATCTTCATCAAATCCACGATATGCGTGGTCCTTCATTTCAACTGAAGTCCGAATTAATTATATAAAGACGAAATGCATTTATTATGAATTGCAAAACAGCTAAATGGTCATACCATTAAACCGCTATACAATACTGGTTTAATTGCCTTTATCTTCAATAATCGTATTTGGTGGCTTATTACGGAAAGCACAGGCTGTGATATCATTAACCGGGATCGAGTATCCCGTGGATGCGATATTTTTTTATTAGTTTATTATGTTTGTTTCTTTTAGGGTTTTTTTCGAATGGCATTTTACGAAATTAAATACAATCATTTACAGATATTGTGTTGATTTTATATACAATACGTTTTAATTGGCTTGGGTTATTGTATACAATACTAGGCCTACTGCAGTTTAGGATATGGTAATCTAGGTTAGGATATAAGAACTAGTTAGGATATTATAAATTAAGTTATGAAAGGATAAAGTTTGGTTAGCATAGTTATGTTAGTTAAATTGCGGTAGTTAGAGTGTAATAACATCAGACCCATTAATTGCTCTTTCCATTCACATACGCTTAGCCTACGTGAGTTGCAGTTGGGATGTGTGTACATGCTTAGATTGATATGCAGGATTCGAAGTTGCATAATAAATCATAGGCAGTGTCCACCATCCTTTAACTGTCTTCGTGGTGCGATGCATAAGGTGTTGATTTTCGGTGTGAGCGTCCTGGGTTCGAATCCACGGACTGCCACATGTGTTTGAAAATTTAATTAATCGATTTTAGGAGTATAGTTGGTTGTTGGAAGGAACATAATAATTGATATTGGTTCAGGGGTAATTTATCGAGAGGACTTCCCTCGTGGTTAAGGCCCCATTAATTGCTCTTTCCATTCACATATGCATAGCCTACGTGAGTTGCAGACGGGATGTGTGTACATGCTTAGATTGATATGCAGGATTCGAAGTTGCATAATAAATCGTAGGCAGTGTCCACTATCCTTTAACTGTCTTCGTGGTGCGATGCATAAGGTGTTGATTTTCGGTGTGAGCGTCCTGGGTTCGAATCCACGAACTGCCACATGTGTTTGTAAATTTCTTTAATCGATTTTAGGAGTATAGTTGGTTGTTGGAAGGAACATAATATTGTAACAAAGATACATTTATTGGTATGAAATCAATATACTTTGACCTATTTCAACCCTTCGAGTACCAGCGACGTATGTTATATTTTATTCTAGCTATATGTATACCATATTATGCAGCTTAAGAAGGATCTGTGGTAGTTAATAGGGTTGGTTGAAATAGTGTGAAGCCTTATCACTGCTAGAGGTCCTTCCTAAGCTGAATAAAATCGTCTAATGCTTGCTTGAATATGATGAAAAGGACGTCACCAGTACTGTACTGATTAAACATGATAGTCTAGGCTACCATTAATTTGTTTAAAAGTATCTAAATTATAAATTAATAAAGAAGGCGTCGTCCGAGGGGTTCGAATTCTACACTTTTAATGTATGCCTATTACGTTTACCACTGATAATCATCGATGTATTATCGTTCATAATTACCTTACACGTGAGTTGCTACCTTCAAATCGTGTCGACTTTTTTCAGTGAATTATCGGTCAAATTTATCATAATTGCGTTAATAATTTATACACTCTCCTTTTTATTAGCGATTTCGAAACAAAGATACAGAGGGAATGTATTCAAGCCAACATTGGAGTAAATAAAGCCGAGGTCTCTCCCTCAAACAATCTTTCCTCCATAGATTCTTGATTGATTCGTGAGTCCAGCCATTTTGACTCCAACGTCCCTTGAGAATTTGGCTTTGTCACTTTGTTGGGGGAGACACTCGTTACAGGTAACCTGTCCTTTGTCTCCTCCATATAGCCTACATAGAAAAACAAATGCGTTAAGCCAGTGTGATAGGGAGATGACGATTCCATGTCAAAGGTCGTAGGACGACAAAAAGTAAGTCCCCTTAGGTTAGGAGAAAGAGAAGGACCAGGTAATCACGGACTGCAAAGGTATTATATTTACATAATGAAAGATGATTTCCTATTTCTTATTATATTTATATTTACTTCAGCTAATGGTTAGTTCATACTCTCCGAATGACTTGCATCAAATATATTGCTTAGTGTATTGAACTCTATTAAATCAAGTTACATGGAAAAGTATAACAATAAGTCAAATAATATGAGTATTAGGTTTAATGTATAACAAAACAAATTTTAATACTGATATTATGCTTGTTGGTAACTTTACATCCTGATGCTAACTAATAGATGAGTCGAAATATTGAAAACAATAGGCCTAGAACAGATGTTTGTGATTGCCTCTTTCGCCGGAAACATATTACTTTATTATAATAAGAGTAGCCTATAAAAATCATTATTTATGAAACTATTAATTAATTATGCGGTACAGATCATAGTACTCTGAACATATTTAAACATCATGCCATTAATGAGATAATTATATTGAATTATATAAACTGATTTCTTGAGGAAAGGGGGAAAAGGCGCAGAAACAGCTTAGGTCAGATCGTGCTGACGCAATACGACCGGATGAGCAATAAAAGGCATAGGCCTAACAATGTTAGTTTACGTTAGCAGGTGTACTCAATTTCATTCTGACTGATCCAGAAGCTACTTCGTTTGGCCCCATGCATATGGCAGCAACGGCACATGACCGTGGGGTCCACTTCATAATGTGTATTGAGTAATTAAAGAGGTAAGAAAGTTATTATACAGTATAATTATAGCTATTGGTTATAAACAAAACTAATATATGATTACGGTATCACTTCGATACTTCGTGTTACCAATCTTGCCAACCACAAAATACCAAAATCCGTACAGTTGGTTGCCCTGTTCTCCTCCGCACCAATTTGCGTGAATCCTCAAACAATTGTTTGAACAATTTCCACCAATTATTAATGCTAATGCTGCATTACAGATTTAACAGTTCTAGCTTATCAGATAATACAAAACGGAACACTTTAATTAAGTTCAACTCTCAAATCATTCATTCGATGTAAAGTGAGTTGGCATCTATGCCCCCCCCCCCCTTCTTTCCACCTTATACAGTGGTGTCTGCTACCCCACCTATTACCCCCACCCCGCCACCCCCTTCTACCCCATCGTAACTCTTCAGCCAGAAAGGGTACACTGGGGATTCTCCGTGGCTGAGGGGCGTCTCTGTTTCATGTGCTCGGAACTGTACCAGTAGCTGCGGTAACAATAGAAGTTAGGACAGCTTTAAGAGAGTGGTGATGACAATCTCACTATTGACCAAATCAAAGATGCAGGTGATATAGCACTTAACAAACTAGCCAAAC
>JBAKBP010029992.1:0-26365 GCA_037953745.1 Lithodes maja | reverse complement strand
ATAGGTTGACGTACTTGTTACCTACAAAATACGTTATTTCAAATATAATGGGACGTATTAAATACAGACCATTGACGAAATATTACAACTAATTATACGTGCCAAAGACGTAAACAGCTGTTCACGTTTTTACGTGAATATTACGTCATTTGTACAACGTCGTGAGGTTTTCAAAATACTTTTGGAGGACGTCGTGACAACGTAAAATTGTTTATTGGGTTCCACTCAATTCCCTCCATTTTCAGCGATACACCAACATCCACTGCTCTTGATAGTATTTTTTTCATGACTCCATCCATATATACGGTAAACAACCACGGGGACATCACACACCCCTGTTTCAAACCAACATTCAGGTCAAAGAACTCGCTCTGCTCACTCTTGTTACGACTGGGGTTCAAATATATCAGGGCTCTTATTCATTGGACTAGTAATGGCATAAATGTTACAACGGAAAGCGCTAGCTCCAACCTCTGATGTGTATTCCCAGTGAAAAAAGAACACAAATACTCTACAGAGTTCTATATGCAATAATAGGCTATCAAACTCTCAATAAATGTGCGTCTACTCTAGGCTTAATGTTATGTGAAAACAGCCTATTACTACCTATAACCGAAGGTGCTTGGTTACGGTATGCAAAGTAAGGTGGTAAGAGAAGTTACAGCTTACGTTACTTTAATCAATAAATGTCAGGCACTCCTGCATGAAAGAAAGTGCACTAAAGTCCTTCAACACTAACAAGGAATCTTCTTTAAATGTTAGATGCTATAAAGATGCTCGTATCGGAAATGGAACCCAAAAAGGCAGGCAGCGGAACAATGCTCGTGCAGGCTATGCACACACAAAGGCAGAATATATAATGCCGTCTGAGCCAAGAATATCCTAAACACTACAACAATAATAATAATCGCCACGACAATGCAGTATTCCTATCAACAAAAAGAGCCTAAGTCGTTTGTGTCTCAATACATCAAACTAGGCTGCGAAATGCTTGTGTAATCATAAATGGGTATGCATAAAAAGAGTAATTAGGTTAATATACTTAATGTCTACTGTGACTGATAAAGTCTAGCTAGAGTCAATGATACGAGATACTGGTGCGCATGGCATGCTGCATAGCCTAGTGCAAATCTCAAGTCTGTGCGTCAAATATTACGTTATAATGAAGGGTAGCTCTCTTGAGAAACCTTAATACCGAAGTATTAAGCGTTCTCCTGGCGTACCTCAAAGACAAACAATCGAGACTAGAACAGTGCAGAATGGTATAGGCAAAAAGCCCTCATTCGTGCATGCTCTATTCTCAATGGCACACAGACTAGAATTTACTCAATCAACTCCAGTTCTCAGGTATGTCGTGCAGCGTTTAACTAAAGCCAGCACTCATAGGAAACAATACCTTATGATATCAGACTCCTAGTCTAGCATTATCTAATCCAGCAGAACACTAATAATTAAAGGAGCAGTACTAAACAATATGAATGCCAACCAATGCTTCGTGATCCACTTATCTTAACAACTAACATACATGGGTTATATCAGACCTTAACGCACAATACAACTGGCCAGCATGAAGCTGATTTTGCAGAGTTAACCAGAGGGGGTATAATATTAACAACAAGGTGGTGAAAGTTATGAAAAAAGAGAGGTAGGCAGAGGAAAAGATTCTCAGGTACGGAGCAGGGGACAGGTAGCAAGTGAAAAAGATGGGTGCGTTCTAGAAACCAGATCTGAGGGAGAGAGTGGCGAGGAACTGTATATATACTCGCACCAGCTCGAGCCGCGTGGGAAAAAAGCGGTTGCAAGTCGTCCAGCCACTAACAAGAGAGCTTGCAGCATGGCAAAGGCCTCTCTCCACCAACCCCCGCGAGGCAGCCAGCCGTGACGTCATCGAGCGGGACAAAAACACTGCGCGCTCCCTCTCACTCTGTTCCACTCTCTCTCTCTCTCCCAGATCCCATCATTACTAGTTAATGACAAAACATATACTTTACAATTAAATATATAAAGCCTTGACATGGGTGAAAACAAAGCCTTTCTGGACTGCCCATGACACGAGCTTTCATATGAAATAAAGCACACTCTAATACATAAACTGTAGCCCCATCCACTGCCCTGGCGATCCTAGCGAGTCACTGTAGGACAAGCCATGCAGTTCTAATGGAGTGGTTAACGTCACACTCTCCACACGTACTGCCGCCTTTGCACCCTCATACATGCTTTTCACTGCTTTCAGCAATTTGCCATCTACTCCATATATTCTAAGTACTGTCCACAAACCTTCTCTATCCACTCTGTCATAGGCCTTCTCCAAGTCCATAAAGGCAACATACACCTTTTGTTTCTTCTCCATAACACAATTCAATGTAAAAATCTGATCTACACATCCTCTTCCCTTCCTAAAACCTCCCTGCTCGTCGCCTATCCATATCTCCGTTCTCGCTCTCACTCTCTCAATCACTACCCTACTGTATACCTTCCCTACTACGCTTAGAAGACATATTCCTCGGTGGTTACCACACACTCCTCTTTCCCCTTTGCCCTTATATAGGGAGACTATTATGCCAGTCTTCCAGTCATCGGGGGCACTCCCCTTCTCCCATGCTAGTTTGCACATTTTCCATACCCATTCGATCACTATCTCACCACCATACCTCAACATTTCCCCACACACTCCATCTGTTCCTGGTGCTTTCCCCAACTTCACTCTTTTCATGGCTTCACACACTTCTGATCTCCTGATCCCCACCTCCTCCTCCACTACTTCTCTTCTTCTCCCTCCCATACCATATCCAGCTATGTTTGCTGGCTCTTCATTCCTTACATTTAGCAACTCATTGAAGTACTCCCTCCATCTTTCGACTCTCTCTTGCTTCTCTGCTAGCATTCTCCCATTCTTATCTTTCACACCCTTACTGTTTCCCTTGCTACCTTCCCTAACTTTCTTGACTTATTTCAAGAACAGTTTCTTACTCTCCCTCCATTTTACACTCAGATTCCTTCCAAATTCCTCATCTACTCTTCTCTAACTTTCCTTCACCATCCTCTTACTCTCCACGTACCTCGCTCGTTTCTGTCTCTCGAAATCTTCATTGCCTCTCCTACCCAACCACTCTCTATATGCATTCTTCTTTTCTTCCACAGCTATTTTTACCTCTTCTGTCCACCATGCTGTACCTTTCACTCCCCTTCCTCTTCTCCTCACTCCACACACCGCCTCACATGCTTCACAGATCTCATCCTTAAACACCTTGCTCATCTCCTCCACTTCCTCCATAACTTCCAGGTCGAACCCACCTAGTCATCTTTCTACTGCTCTCCTGTACTCCTCCCTGACTTCCTCCTCCTGCAACCTCTCCACCCTCCTCACCATTCCACCCTCCCCTCGCCTCCCTCCATCTCTCCTCACCCACTTCTTTTGTATCCTAACTTTAGCTACCACTACATAATGATCAGACAGACCCCCTCCAATACCCCTATACACCCTAGCATCCATCACAAATTTCTTCATGCGTTCATCCACACATACATAATCAATCAATGACTTTCGTTGCACCACTGTCTCATCCTCCATCGTCCATACCCGTTTCCACGTGTACCTGTGGATCATTCTCTGTCGGAAGAAGGTGTTGCCTATCCACAGCCTCCTCCCCACACATACGTCCACAAGTGCACTACCATTCCCATTTTCATCTGATGGTACCCCCCACCCTCCCACCACTCCCTCAACTTTCCTATCACCCACCTTACCATTCATATCCCCAATCAGAAATATTCTTTCGCTCTTGTCAAACTTCTCCAGGCACGCCTCCACATTCATCCAGAACTCCTCTTTCTTTCTTTCAAGTTTATCCTCTGTCGGAGCATACACACACACAATCACCCAAGTTTGTATTCCTACTTTCAGTCTCACCCACACAATCCTTGAACCCACAGACCCATACTCTCTTACACATTCCTTCCATTTGCTACTTACAAACAAACACGCACCTTCTCTCGCTGTTCCTTCACTCACTCCAGCACACACACCCATTCCACACTCCCACTCTCTCACATCTGAATAATGGGGTAACTGGTCTAAATTTCCGAAAAACGGGGCAAAAACAATGAGGCAGAGATTAGGTCCAGAAAAATATAGGACTATCCGGAAAACTGATAAATTCCCAATGAGGTTAATGAGGATAAATTATATCCGGATGGAACTGAAATTGGCTGAGGTAAGAAAATAAGTTGATGATGGCATAGAAGGAAATGAGGATGTGGAGTTTGACTTTGTTGTACTGTACTGTTATATGAGGTTATAACCGTTATATAGGTTGTCAGTTAAGAGCAATAAGGAGTAACCTAAAACAAGTTAATGAATGTATGCCTTAACGTAGCTTTATAATGATTGACACTAGAACAATTAACCCATTCTCTACTGGTGACGTCCTTTTCATCATATTCTGGCAAATATTAGACGATTTAATTTAATTTGTGAAGAATCTGCTGTAGCTAAAAGGATTAATTAAGATAGTTTGTAGCCATTTAATGGTTATAGGTCCTTCCTAAACGTAATACAATCCTTTAATAGTTGCCAGAGTATAATGAAAAGGACATCACCGGTACAGTATGGGTTAAGGGTACTTCACACAGTCAGGAATGCGAGCTAGAATCACTAGGAGTAATGACGCCTGTTGATTCCTGGGAATACAACAGCGAGTGTCTGAAATTCCCCATGCACTCACAACACCATAGGAGCCAGTGGGAGTGTACCTGCAAATCACTGGGAGTCACCAGGAGTCACTGGGATAAAACGGGGAATGAAGTGCGAGTTATTGAAAAGTTAAAATTAACGGTCGCTTTCGGATTAGTGTAATATATGAGTCGATAGGAGCAATACAGGAGTCACTGGGAGTCACCGAGCATCACTGGGAGATGTTAGGAATGAGATGCGAGTATGCCAGGCATGGCCCCCCATTGTGCACAGCCCCTATATAAGGGACCCCCAAGCTGTGCCATGCCACATCATCATTAAGCATTACGACTGTATTCATACATCTATCTATCTATCTATCTATTGCCTGACGCCGTGATCCCCGAAGGGGTGGCCACGAACGAACCGCCCCCATGCACCTCTGTCCCCAGTCAGTCGACGCCCCTCCCCCAACCAGCACCGCCTTCGTTCATGTACTTCCTCACTCCATCCTTCCACCTCTCATTCGGTCTTTTATTTTTTTTGGTTCCGTCCGCATCCGAGGCTGTTCGTTCGTTTTTCTTTGCCTAGATATTTTTCCGGGTGGGGGTCGCAATCCCACCGACCCAACCTCTTTAGTCGCCTCTTACGACACGCAGAAGGCACGTGGGGCATATTCTATTCCCTAACCCCCAGGGGGGGTTATCATTATCATTACAGACATTAATATAATACGATAAGTCCGTATTATTATTTACCGTAAGGTCATGATATCAATGCTTACTATACTCTACGAAACAAATATATTTAAACTATTGTCTAAATAGTGGATAGTTAATCCTTCCCACCTTGTTGTTTTCATTTGTTACCGAGTTCTGTAATATTTCATACGATTACCTAAACTAGGTAACACTTATAGGTTGTGTTAGTCTGCTTAGGTTAGGTCAGAGAAGTTGTAGAACTTCTAGATTATTAACCGGCGACTACAACGGCCCCTAAACAACCAAGCCATGATTCCGCTGGCTCAAAGTCTACCCCGGCGACTACAACGCCCCTCGAAGTAGTAATCCAAAACTCCACTCACCACCACCAAGCAAACTTGACATTTCAAAACACATACAAACACGTATCCACCACTCTCGTTACGTTAGGCAAGGGGAGTTGCAGAACTTGTAGACTACACGTAGGGTATTGTAATATTGACCATACATTGTTCACATTATTAATTACCTAACCATGTATATATACAGTATAAGTATGTCTCTGGAAACAAACTAATCACACACATAACAACGCACTATAGTCATGTATATATACAGTATAAGTATGTCTCTGGAAACAAACTTATCACACGCATAACAACGCACTATAGTCATGTATATATACAGTATAAGTATGTCTCTGGAAACAAACTAATCACACACATAACAACGCACTATAGTCATGTATATATACAGTATAAGTATGTCTCTGGAAACAAACTAATCACACACATAACAACGCACTATAGTCATGTATAATAATACAGTATAAGTAAGTCTCTGGAAACAAACTAATCACACACACAACGCACTATAGTCGTGTATATATACAGTATAAGTATGTCTCTGGAAACAAACTAATCACACATATAACAACGCACTATAGTCATGTATATATACAGTATAAGTATGTCTCTGCAAACAAACTAATCACACATATAACAACGCACTATAGTCATGTATATATACAGTATAAGTATGTCTCTGGAAACAAACTAATCACACACATAACAATGCAATATAGTATGTATATATACAGTATAAGTATGTCTCTGGAAAAAAAATAATCTCACATAACAACGCACTATAGTCATGTATATATATACAGTATCAGTATGTCTCTGGAAACAAACTAATCACACACATAACAACGCACTATAGTCATGTATATATATATACAGTATAAGTAAGTCTCTGGAAACAAACTAATCACACACATAACAACGCACTATAGTCGTGTATATATACAGTATAATTATGTCTCTGGAAACAAACTAATCACACACATAACGCACTATAGTCATATATATATATATATATACAGTATAAGTATGCCTCTGGAAACAAACTAATCACACACATAACAATGCACTATAGTCATGTATATATACAGTATAAGTATGTCTCTGGAAACAAACTAATCACACACATAACAACGCACTAGTCATGTATATATACAGTATAAGTATGTCTGGAAACAAACGAATCACACATAACAATGCACTATAGTCATGTATATATACAGTATAAGTATGTCTGGAAACAAACTAATCACACACTTGAGAATAATAAATTAATCAGTGATAGGCAATATGGTTTTAGACGAAGTCCATCAACTGCAGACATTCTTTGCCTTCTTACGCATCAAATCAACCAAGCTACAGACCAACATGGTGAAACACATACAATAGCACTAGATATATCAAAGGCATTTGATAGAGTCTGGCATCAATCCTTATTGTCGTAGATGTCACACTACGGCCTTGCATCATTAGTTCCACTAATTTCTTCCTATCTTCATAACAGAAAAATATGTGTAATGGTAGATGGCCTTTATTCTCAATTTCACTCAATAAATGCTGGTGTTCCCCAGGGATCAGTTTTGGCCCCAACTCTGTTCCTCATTCATATCAATGATCTCATATCTACCACTCATAATCCAATACATTCCTATGCAGATGACTCAACACTCCACAGTTCCTTCACATTTACCAATTCTTTCACCCAACCCGATCTTATCAATTCAAAAATAAACATTGCAATTTCTCTGAACCAGGACCTTTCTAGAATTAATGAATGGGGACAAAAGAATCTAGTTTCCTTGCACAGAAAACCAAGTACATTCAATTTTCTAACGGACAGAATCTCACTGACTCCCATATATTTGTTAATGATGTAAATATTCCCACTTCCCCTAGTATTGACATTCTCGGTGTAACATTAACTACTAACTTGAGCTGGACACATTATGTTAGAAGCATTGCTAAGAATGCCTCTAAAAAACTGGGACTCCTGTACAGAGTTCGAGAATTCTTCACTCACGAGCAGTTGGCCGTAATATATAAAAGTCATGTGCGTTCTCAGATGGATTACTGTTCACCTCTGTGGAGTGGAAGTGGAGTGGTTGCATTGAGGCAGTTGGACAAAATTCAAAATAAAGCTATTAGATTAATCAATAACCCTGCAATCACACAGGACCTTCCTACATTATCCATACAAAGAAACGTTGCATCCCTTGCATTATTCTACAGATATTTTCACAGCAATTGTTCCGAGGAACTTGCTTCAATTGTGCCGCCTCTCCACATCTTTCCCCGTAGAACTAGGGCAGCTGAGAGCGACCATGAATTTACACTTTCTCCTCCACAATGCAGAACTTCTGCTTATCAGAATTAATTTATCCCCAGAGCTACTACTCTTTGGAATTCACTTCCATCGAATTGCTTTCCACAAACTTACAATCTATAAATGTTTAAATCCAGTTGATAAAAATATTTTATGAATGGAGGATGCCTTTAGGCACATGGACCTTTTTGTTTTATCTGTGTTTTTCCTTCCTCCGTTCATTGTCTCTTAAAAAAAAAAAAATAACGCATTATAGTCATGTATATAAACAGTATAAGTATGTCTCTGGAAACAAACTAATCACACACATAACAACGCACTATAGTCATGTATATATACAGTGTAAGTATGTCTCTTGAAACAAACTAATCACACACAACAAACGCACTATAGTCATGTATGTATACAGTATAAGTATGTCTCTGGAAACAAACTAATCACACACATAACAACGCACTATAGTCATATATATATATACAGTGTAAGCATGTCTCTGGAAACAAACTAATCACACACATAACAACGCACTATAGTCATGTATATATACAGTATAAGTATGTGTCTGGAAACAAACTTATCACACACATAACAACGCACTATAGTCGTGTATATATACAGTATAAGTATGTCTCTGGAATCAAACTAATCACACACATAACAACGCACTATAGTCATGCATATATACAGTATAAGTATGTCTCTGGAAACAAACTAATCACACGCATAACAATGCACTATAGTCATGTATATATACAGTATAAGTATGTCTCTGGAAACAAACTAATCACACACATAACAACGCACTATAGTCATGTATATATACAGTATAAGTATGTCTCTGGAAACAAACTAATCACACACATAACAACGCACTATAGTCATGTATATATACAGTATAAATATGTCTCTGGAAACAAACTAATCACACGCATATCAACACACTAATAGTCATGTATATATACAGTATAAGTATGTCTCTGGAAACAAACTAATCTCACACATAACAACGCACTATAGTCATGTATATATACAGTATAAGCATGTTTCTGGAAACAAACTAATCACACACATAACAACGCACTATAGTCATGTATATATACAGTATAAGTATGTCTCTGGAAACAAACTAATCTCACACATAACAACGCACTATAGTCATGTATATATACAGTAGAAGTATGTCTCTGGAAACAAACTAATCACACACATAACAATGCACTATAGTCATATATATATATACAGTATAAGTATGTCTCTGGAAACAAACTAATCACACACATAACAACGCACTATAGTCATGTATATATATAGAGTTTATGTATGTCTCTGGAAACAAACTAATCACACGCATAACAATGCACTATAGTCATGTATACTGTATATACAGTATAAGTATTGTGGGGAGATTGTAGGCACCAATCGATCAGGGCTAGACCCAGGTGAGGTTATAGGCATGTGATAAAGAGTCGCTGGAACTCCTGTTTCATTTGCTTGGCCTCTCTTACTGATTTTCTTTGTGCCTCATTTACACTGAGAGCAATCCAGCTAGCTCTCACAAACACCTCCTCCTCCTATCCACTTCACTACACTAAACATGCACACCACACTTCATTCCTCCACACCAAAATTAAAAAAATAAAACACAAAAATGATGAATTTTGGCCCGGCCTCGGAGTCCCCAGGGGGGGGGACCATAAATGCCCCCTCACCCGACCGACCATCCCCTGACGACCCCACACAATTACCTGGACCTCGGCCTGTTACTCTTTCTATTAATTTCTGCAACATTCGCGGACTTTCCTCTAACTTTCACTCTGTTGAGCACCATCTCTCCTCCTACAAACCTGATCTTCTCTTCCTCACCGAAACCCAGGTGTCTGTAGCAACATCCAGCAACCCCTTCTCTGTATCCTCCTACTTTCTCTATCCTAGTTTCAAAGCCAATGGCGGATGTTGTGCATATGTGCACAACAAACTCACTTGCTCTCGTGTTCCCGATTTCGACTCCTCTGAATTCTCAACTTTATGGCTCAAACTTTCCTGTCATTCTCTTACTAAATATTTCTGTGCTGTCTATCTTTCCCCTAACTCTACCAACTTTCCTAAATTCTTTGACTATCTAAACTCTACAGTGGAACACATTCTATCCATTTCTCCTTTCTCAGAAATCTCCATCTTAGGAGATTTCAACGTTCACCACCGCCAATGGCTCTCCTCTCTCACTACTGATCCACCTGGTGAACAAGCCTACGTCTTTTCTATCCTAAATGACCTAGAGCAGTTAGTTCAGCAACCCACCCGTATCCCGGATCGCATCGGAGATCGGCCCAACATTCTTGACCTGTTTCTAACTTCTAACCCTTCTTCTTATACTGTCGATCTTTTCTCTCCTTTGGGCTCCTCCGACCATAAACTTATCTCTGTCACCTGTCCTATCTCTCCAGTACAGCCACCCGATCCTCCTAGCCGGCGGCGCTTGTGGCACTTTGGCGCTGCCGACTGGGAGGCTCTTCGGCAGTACTTCTTTGATTTCCCATGGACTGATTTCTGCTTCCATGGCCGGGGACCCTCGGAGAGTGCTGAACGCATTACCGAGGTAATCCTATCGGGCATGGAAGCATACATTCCATTCTCTTTCTATCAGACTAATGCTAAAAAATCTTGGTTTACTCACGCCTGTTCTACTGCTGTCCGCAATAAGGAGGAAGCATTCAAACGGTACCGACGCCTTAAAACTCAAGACTCTCATTCTTCATATGTTTCTGCCCGGAATCAAGCCAAATCTGTTCTTCGACTTGCCAAACACTCTTTCATCAATAATAAATGCACTGAACTATCCAACTCTAGCTCTTCCCAAGCTTTCTGGCATCTAGCCAAAAACCTCTCCAACAATTTCTCTTCCTCGTCTTTCCCTCCCCTTTCCCACTCTGATGGCACAACCATCACTTCTTCCTCTGACAAAGCTAAACTCTTCGCTCAAACTTTTGCTAGAAACTCCACCTTGGATGATTCCGGTGCTATTCCTCCCTCTCCGCCCTCCTCTCTCTTACTTATGCCTAATATCCTAATCTCTTCTAAAGATGTACTTTCTACCCTCTCTGGGCTTAACACTAATAAGGCGTACGGTCCGGACGGTGTTCCTCCTGTTGTTCTCAAAAACTGTGCTTCCGTGCTGACTCCCTGCCTAGGCAAACTCTTTCGTCTCTGTCTATCCTCTAACGTCTTCCCTTCATGCTGGAAGTTTGCTCACATTCAACCTGTCCCAAAGAAGGGTGACCGCTCTCAACCCTCCAACTATCGTCCAATTGCTCTTATCTCTTGTCTTTCTAAAGTTTTTGAAACTATTCTTGCTTCCAAATTTCTTAAGCATTTCTCTTCTCATAATCTGCTCTCAGATCGCCAGTATGGCTTCCTTAAGGGTCGCTCTACTGGTGATCTTCTTTCATATCTTACTAACTCTTGGTCATCCTCCTTTCGGGACTTCGGTGAGACTTTTTCTATTGCACTAGACATATCGAAAGCCTTCGATAGAGTCTGGCATAAATCTTTAATTTCTAAACTACCCTCCTTCGGTTTCTATCCCTCCATCTGTGCCTTTGTCTCTAATTTCCTTTCCGGCCGTTCCATAGCTGCGGTTGTGGACGGCCATTGTTCACTTCCTCACCCTATAAACTCCGGTGTTCCTCAGGGCTCTGTCCTATCTCCTATTCTCTTTCTAATTTTTATAAATGATCTCCTTAACTGTACCTTAATTCCCATCCATTCATACGCAGACGACTCAACCTTACACTACTCCATTAGTTTTTCAGAACGCCCCAGCCAGCAATCCCTCAACGACAAACGTAATGAAGCCATAGAACTCTTAAATTCTGATCTAAATACTATTTCCAATTGGGGCAGAGAAAACCTTGTTAACTTTAATGCTTCCAAAACCCAATTTCTCCATCTATCTACCCGTCAGGATCTCCCAGCGGACTATCCCTTATTCTTCAACAATACAAAAATCAACCCTTCATCTTCTCTCAATATTCTTGGTGTCTCTTTTTCTTCTGCTCTCATTTGGAAGGACCATATTACCAGTCTTGCTAAGGCAGCCTCCCAGAAGCTGGGTGTGCTCAATCGCCTTAGGGGGTTCTTTTCCCCTGCACAGCTTCTTGCTCTGTACAGGGGCATAGTGCGCCCTTGTATTGAGTATTGTTCACATGTGTGGGGAGGTTCCTCTCACACCGCTCTCCTAGACAAAGTTGAAAGGAAGGCCTTTCGTATCATTAACTCCCGTCCACTCACCAACTCTCTGCAATCTCTCTCTCTCCGCCGCAATGTTGCATCTCTCTCGCTATTCTATCGCTACTATAATAATCAGTGTTCCTCAGAGCTATCCCAGTGCATACCACCTCCTTTACGTAGGGCACGTGGTACCCGTCTTGCAACTCAATCCCACCCCTACTCTGTGCAACTCTCCAACCCAAGAGTGAAACGTTACTCTCAAACTTTCTTCTACTCAACATCTGAGCTCTGGAACTCTCTCCCAGAATCAGTCTTTCCCTCTTCCTATGACTTAAATTGCTTCAAACTCCGTGTGTCCAGGCATTTTGGCTCAAACGTCCCTTGATTTTGGCCCTGTCACTCTTTCAACTATGGGGGAGGCACTCGCTATAGGCAGTTATGCCTTTTGCCTCCCTCAATCACATAGAAAAAAAAAAAAAAAAAAAAAAAGTATGTCTGGAAACAAACTAATCACACACTTGAGAATAATAAATTAATCAGTGATAGGCAATATGGTTTTAGACGAAGTCGATCAACTGCAGACATTCTTTGCCTTCTTACGCATCAAAACAACCAAGCTACAGACCAACATGGTGAAACACATACAATAGCACTAGATATATCAAAGGCATTTGATAGAGTCTGGCATCAATCCTTATTGTCGTAGATGTCACACTACGGCCTTGCATCATTAGTTCCACTAATTTCTTCCTATCTTCATAACAGAAAAATACGTGTAATAGTCCATGAGCCAGGCCAGATATCAGTACCACCTGGGGTGACTAAACACGAATGGTACTAAAATGTTTATAGAGTGACTGTAAGTACATTAAGATATGATAGCCTTCTCGCACTGGTAGCTTAGTCTAATTTTTTTGATGCAATAGGGGCGCTACCCAAAAATAAAGATTTTTAGCGTGACGCTCGGCGTTTTCCTCATTTTCTTTAAAATCCATCACACAATCATCGCGAAACTTTGAACACCTATGTAGAATTATATTCTCTACCAGAGTTGTTCCTAGGTATTTTTCAAATTTCCTCATATTTCGGAATATACTCTATATTTTGGGTATTTTCCTCTAAATCTAGAATAAATCCTTAAATATGGGGAACATTGAAAAATATATTCTAACAGCTCTTGTAGCTTATTTGATTCTCTACAAGAATTATTCCGATGTGTATTTCAAGTTTCTCCATATTTAGGGGTGTATTTCAAGTTTCTCCATATTTAGGGGTGTATTTCATATTTGGGGATTTTTTGATATATTTTGGGGATAATTTATTATTGGAAGGAGCAAACATATGTAGAGTGGTTTCCATGTAATGTGTTTGTTTGTTCATGGTTTAATGGGGATATTTTTTGCAGGTGTGTGTCGACTGTTTGACGGCAGGATGGAACCATCTGCGAGGAAGAGAGCACGGATCGACTGTATCATCCACTGCTCTGATGATGACAGCGATGCTCTGGTGTCACCACAGGATTTGGACTCCTGGAACACATTGCTCAGGGCTGCAGAAATCAGGCAGCATGATCCAGTCCTGGAAGCAGCCAAGGGCCTTGAAGAAGGAGGAATACCACACATACATTATCACCGTAAATGTCGTAGTCTCTTTACAATGAAGAAGTCACTGGATTCTATCCTTGCCAAGGGTGTCAAGATAGAATCAGCAAGCGTCGACCCCAGGAGGAGGGCATCAAGGGATGCCCCTAGTACTAGCAGGGTGTATGCCAAAGGATGTATCTTCTGCGAGAAGTCAAGCAAGTACATAAAAACAACAAAGACAAGGGAGCCACTCATACAGTGTGTTGAGCTACGAGCAGATGAGAAGATTCGCAGAGCAGCAATAAGGAAACTCAACCAGAGAATCCTTGGTTTAGTTAGCAGAGACCTTGTTGCTGCAGAGGGTCACTACCACAAGTCGTGCTACAAACTCTTCACAAAAGATGATTTCCCAGCGGCCGCCAGGTCGGGTGCAGGTGAAAATCAGGAAGAAAGCGAGGAAGCACGCTACGAAGAGGTTGAGACAGAAGCCCTCGAGGAACTCTGCTTGTATATAAGGACCAAATTATTCCCCAACCCAGAGGTACTGCCTATGACAAACCTCACATCTAGGCTTGAGAGATCCATGATGTCCCGTGGTATTATCCAACTGAAACCAGCGACAAAGAAACATGTTCGCCGAAAGATTGAAACCGAGTTTGGAGAATCACTACGCTTTGTCCCAGATGAGAAAGGAAAGCTTCTAATCTATCCACGCAGCCTCTCAATGGACGACCTTGCCCGGCAAGCACACAAAATGGCAAAAGACCTGCAAGAAGCAAGAGCAGCTAACTCTGACGATGTCTTAACCAAAGCAGGAATGCAGCTGAGGAATGAGATCAATAAACAAGATGTGAGTCAGCCATGGCCTCCCGATACAGATCAGAATGTCATTCCTGCAGCAGTCACTCAATTCCTGCACACCCTGCTGACAGGAGAGTGTGAGTGTGAAACTCCCTCTGAAAGAGCTCAACGTCTTGCCACTTCCTTTGGCAGTGACTTGGTCTTTGCTGTTACCAGTGGCAAGACAAAACCACCCAAGCACGTACTGCTGACCAATGCTGTAAAGTCTTTGACAGGAAACACAGAACTGATCCGAACTCTGAATCGTCTTGGTCACTGTGTGTCTTACTCAATGTTTGAGGAGATCGATACAGCCCTTTGTATCCAGAAGCTGGAATGCTCAAAGGATGACATTCCACTGCCAGCAAACATCTACCCTGGTGTGTTCACAACCCTGGCCTGGGATAACATTGACCGACTTGAAGAGACCCTAAGTGGAGCAGGTACTTCTCATAGAGTCAATGGCATTGCTGTCCAGTCCAAGGTTGCAGGCTCTGTGCCAGAGAAAGTCCTGCCAGAGATTACCAAGTCCAAGATAAGAAGCATCTCTCAGACATCATCAATGCTGCCAATATACAATGTTGGGCGGCGGGCAGGGCCACCTAGGATTGAGACTGCGTATGTCGACACTACCAAGGAAGTCCAGGATTCAAAGACAAAGAACCATATCTGGCTTCTTACTCGAATGTCAGACCATGAGGACCAGTCCATCAGCAGTTGGACTGGGTTCAACATCAAAATGCGCAGAGACATTGCAGTGGTTCAAGACACTGTAAGCTACCTGCCCACTATCAATGCTCCCGCAACAGAAATGTCCACCGTTAATGAAATCTTGGAACAAACGCATGCTATCATGCAGTCCTTACAGCTTAACAAGATTGTGTGCGTGTTTGATCAAGCACTCTATGCCAAAGGTGATGGGTCTCTCCGCAAGACCAACAAGGCTGCCCTAGCAAAGGAGTTAGAGAGGAATGTTTCTCCTGCAGAAGTGATACCCGAGCCCTCTGCTACCATAATTGATGGGATGAGCCTGGTCCACAAACTGAAGGGAAACGACAAAACTTTTTCACAGCTTGCAGGTACAGCACTGAGTCACGCTGTTCATGAAGGTGCTAAGAGCAGGCGCATTGATGTTGTGTTTGATATCTACAAGGAGACATCCATCAAGGATGCAGAACGAGCCAAAAGAAGTGCAGGCACAGGAATTCATTTCAAGAACATTCAACCTGGGCACAACATCCAGCAGTGGAGAAAGTTACTCGGTAGTTCCTCCAACAAGGCAAGTCTTATCAAGTTCTTGGTAGAAGAATGGAAGGCACCACAGCACAGGGAGAAGCTCAAGGACAAGGAGCTGTATGTCACATGTGAGCAGCGCTGCTTCAAGATCACCAAAGAGCAGTGGGAAGAGGCTCCTGAGCTTAAGTCAACTCAAGAAGAAGCAGACACACGCCTTCTTCTCCATGCACTTCATGCAGCAGAATCTGGGAACAAGTCTGTCATCATCACTGCAGAAGATACAGACGTCATGGTGTTGTGTCTTGGCATGTGCCACAAGATCCCATCCCATCTGTTCCAGAAGTGCGGGACGAAGAACCGGACAAGATTCCTGGATATCACCACACTGAGCCGCACACTGGGAGGCAGCGTGTGTGATTCATTGATTGGTATGCATGCCTTTACAGGCTGTGATACCGTCAGTGCATTCGCTGGCCGAGGGAAGATGACGACACTCAAGCAGGTGAAGATGGACAAGACATACCAGGATGCTTTTCACGAACTTGGACGCTCATGGGAAGTGTCTCCTGAACTCTTTGAGAAGCTACAGGAAATCACCTGCCACATGTACCTACCATCTACCCACACAACTAAGGTAAACAAGCTTCGGTATGAGCTGTTCTGTGCAAGACGTGGAGAGGTAGAGTCAAGTCAACTCCCTCCTTGTGAGGACTGCCTCTTCATGCATGCACTGCGTGCAAACTACCAGGCTGCGATCTGGAGGAGAAGTCTTCAGAGCCAGCCATTTGTTGCGAACCCAACAGACTGCGGTTGGATGACAGATGAGGATGGTAAGCTTGCCGTCAACTGGATGCGAGGCTCACCAGCACCAGATGCTGTTATGCAGCTACTGTCTTGCAAGTGTGTGCGGTCATGCGAACTCCCTAAGTGTACTTGCCTCAGCAATGGTCTAAAATGCACGGACATGTGCAGGTTACAGACATGTCAGAACAAGGCTATTGAAGAAGAGCCGGTGGCACAACAGTCAGATTCAGAGTCTGATGTAGATGATATTTAGGAGTAGTAATTTGCCATAATAGTATGTACAAGCCCATGGCATGCTTAGTGTGTATTTACAGGACTTGTATTAAATGTGACAATTACTATATGCATTGTGACGCATGTCGAGTATGAGCATGCTGTACAGAACGCCCAGTCAGGCCCCACTCTCGCTAGGATCGTCAGGGCAGGAACTTTGGCTGTAGTCTGTGTAGAGTTTCCTAACTCAGTTTATGTGAACCGTTGTACTATAAGTATTATCATTATGTATTTTGTTTTCTTCTAAGTCAACGAGTTCTATTTTATATCATTAGATATAAGTATTGTGTGTGGGACTTGTATGTAATGATGAGAGGAGGGATATTACGTGGCGTGGGGTCGGTGAGTGCGCCACGCGGGCCGGTAGGCCTAATTCCCTCCTCCCTTCCTCCCTTTCAGCGCGTGGGAAGTTCTTTGTCAATCCCAGATTGAGAGAATATGACGTCATGATTGCCAGTGGGCGGTCCTTAAGTAGTTTGAGATATGCCGCTAGAGGGCCGAGTATAAAAAGAGAGGTTTTTGCCACCATGCTTCAGAACTCATCAGGCAAAGCGACCTCTCATATCCCTTGCAACTATCGATATTCTTCCGACTGATGTGAACTTTCTCTACTCTCTGAACAGCCTACCTTCTTCTCTTCTCGTCCCTGTTTATAACCTCAATGACCCCTTTGGTGCAGATTTAGTCAGCCAAAGTATTATCGCTTGAGTTCTCACGAGATAAGTGCCTGTTAGATAGCCTATTTTTGGAAGGGTTAACTAGAATAGGATTGATTGATGTTTGTTGCACTCGTATATGCATTTCCCTGTGTGCGATTATTCATGTTCCTGTTTTCTGCTGGTTTAGGCAATGCTAGACTGGGATAGGGTTTCTGAGTTGTGATTTCCTATGAGTGCTAGGTTGGTTGAACCAGCACAATTGCAACGGAGACGTGGGAAGCCTAGGGGGTCTTTTTGATTGTGTACCGTGGGAGTTTAGCACTGTGTTGCGAGTGAGGGCTTTTGCCTGTGCCACCCAACACTGTGCTATCTCATTTGCTTGACTTTGAGAGGATCGCCAGGAGAGAACCAGATACTAGTGATCTGGATCTCTCAAGAGAGCATCCCGTCAATTACCGTAATTTGGCCGCACAGTCTTAAGGACCTCGCTAGGCTACGAGCCGCTTGCTCAGCCATTGTCTCTTAACCTTAGATATCCCAGCTAGACTTTGCTCGACCAGCAGATACAGTATAGTATTGAAGCTTCTCCTTATGTATATTATTGTTTAAGCACTATTGATTTCATGTGTGGCACGCTTAGCTACTTCAGAGATTAGTGGCCCACGAGCACAATCTTAGTAGGCTATTGCCAGTGCATTGTCGGAGTACTTCTTCTTAATGTTTGCCATATCCTATTGCTTATTCTTATAATTCTTCTTATGTCAATTTAAAGCCTTTAATTACCAGTGAGTTATTCATTAAATTGCTGTTCAAAATCCGATACTTACTTCTTATGAGTATTCGAGAAGCATCTAACTTATCAGAAGATTCCTTGCTTGATGCTCGAGGACTATTGTTTAACGTAACGTAATAGTGCCGATCCGAAGTAGAGGGTGGAGGACTTCTTAAGTTCTTAGTTCAAGGGTGGATTACTTCGGCTTCGGCCAACACTATTCTTTAGTGTTGTAGTACTTTCTTCTTTGTTTGATTGTTGACCAGACTAGATAACTCCCGTCTTGTTATTAGTCTGTTGTGTGAAACGCTAATACCGAGTTCTTGTATACCCCGTTATAGCAGATAGAACTCTGGAGGGTAGTGGCGTTTTTTGTTCGGCTGGCAGTACTCTGGGGTTGGGATCGTGTGTTTCCGTTGTGGCAGCGAGCCATACTCGAGTCCTGTGTAAGAGCCCTAGTGTACCCGAGTGCCCGGTCGTAACAAATGGCGACCTTGCTTAGGATTTTGTGAACAGTATAATTTTTTGCAGAGTTGTACAACATTTGTTTGTTCGTACTTTAGCGTACATATTGAAGAATATTTTTTTTTGTAAGGCAATTAGGAGAGCATTTAAGAGACTCTAGTTAATTTAGTAATTAGTGCTTGCATAAGGGAGTTTAACACTTTTGTCTCGAGAATTTTTTGGTGAACTTCAGTATGTCGGGCCCTAGTACTGACGAGGAGCGAGAGATGCTAAGTGAGGAGGTGCCGTTAGTAACTAGTGAGGAGGATGCTAGACGTTTTGTGAGTAAGCAGTACCATGTGACGGAGGAGAGGCTGACTGGGGTGAATGTTTATGGCTTGCACCTGATAGCCAAGGTTTTGGGTCTATCCAATGTAGGAGGGATGTCCAAGGGGGAGCTGATTTCCTGGGTGTTGCGTGGGCGACATGGGGTTTCGGAGGAGAGGGCGTTTGGGGGGGTTCCTCCCCAGATCCCCTCTCACTCGACTCCCACAGTGCCGTCCACTCAGTTGCCGGAGGTTAGCACTCTCCCACAGAGGGATGAGCATTGGAAGATTGGAGTGCCCTCGGGCGGTGCGTATGGTGGTTCCCCAGTTCTTGCCCCCCCTCCTTCAGTAGTGGCAGCTCCCTCTTCCGGCCTGTCTCCTGAGATGATATTTAAACTCGAGCTTGCTAAAATGGAGAATGAGGCTAGGAAGCAGGAGATGGAGAATGAGACTAGGAGGCATGAGATTGAGGCTGAGTCTAGGAGGCAGGAGAATGAGACTAGGAGGCATGAGATTGAGGCTAGGAAGCAGGAGAAGCAGCATGAGATTGAGGCGGAGAATGAGACCAGGAGGCATGAGGCTGAGCTTAGGTACGACTCAGAGAAATATTGTGCTCAAATAGATTTAGATAAGACTCGTGCAGAGTCGACAGGGATTCGGATGGGCCGTGAGGGCCAAGTAAGAGAACAGTCCTTGTCCCACTTAGTCAAGTTGGTGCCGGCATTTAGTGAAACTGAAGTCACAGAATTTTTTAATCGTTTTGAGAAGAAGTGTAGGGAGCATAATTGGCCTGAAGAGAAGTGGGCAGCTCTGGTCTCCTCAAGACTTACGGGTAAGGGTCTGAAGGCTTATGATGCACTGCCTTTAGAGTCTTGCATTGACTACCCAGTATTGAAGAGAGCTGTCCTACGGGCATACGAGTTGCAACCAGAAACATATCGATTGAAGTTTCGGGGTGTTACGAAGACTAGGGAGGCGACCTTTCTTGAACATGCCAGGGACTTAAAAGATGCACTTGCTAACTGGACACGTTCTGAGAAAGCTGAGACGGCCGAACAGTTGACTGAGCTGTTTCTGCTCGAGCAGTTTTATAAGTGTACTGGTGCAGATATGACTTTAACTATTAAAGAAAAGAACCCTAAAACTCTACAGGAGGCAGCTGAGATGGCTGACCTCCGGCTATCATTAATTCGTGGGTGCGGGTCTGCCCAGCGTAGTGAGGCAGGTAACAAGGGGCGTGACACCCCACCCCCCCCGAGTTAGTGATATACATTATGCAAACAAGTACAAGAGCTATGATACCAAGACTGACCACAAGACTAACACCGTCCCATTTAAGAAGGGGCCGGGCCCTTCCCAGTACCAAGGGAAGCCCAGAGGGGAGTTGGAGTGTTATCTTTGTCATGAAAAGGGGCACTTTGCAAGAGTCTGTCCTAGCAAACCACCTACAGCAGCTGTGTCTTTGGCCTGCAACATTGGTGTGTCTCCGAAGTCTTCTGAGTTTGCCCGGGGCAGTTCGTCAGAGGCTGAGGCACAGCCAATGCAGAAACACCTGAGAGGCTCGAACCCTGCTCAGGATGTTTTTTGCGACCATAGAGGACGGGGTTGCGTGATGTGGGCGGGGCGCAAGCATGGAGTAGAGGTCTTGCGTGATACAGGTGCTTCCCAGACTCTGATGAACAATTTGACTGGCTACCCTATAAATGCGGCTCGGGTGGTAGTGGTGCAGGGTATTAATGCAACTCGGTCATACCCGCTGGTGCGGTTGGAGTTGGAGGTGGATGGTGTGGCACGTGAATTGGATGTTGGGATTGTGGAGAAACTGCCAGTGGAGGGCGTCGACCTTCTTCTCGGCAACGACTTTGCAATGCCCGCTTCTGAGGTTCTACCCTTAGTCGTTGCCGAGAGGCCGGCCGACGTGAGTGGGGGAGAACAAGAGTGTGTCGAGCGGTGCCAGGCACAACCCATGGCGTGTGCTGTCACCCGGGCTCGGACAGCTAAAGTGTCACAGCCTAGTCCTCCGTCTTCCGACCAGCAGAGGAACGATCAACAGGAGGAGGCTAAAGCTGGAGTTGGTTTTAAGAGTTTTGACTCGGCGGCTCTCCTGGTTGATTCAGTATTAGCACCTATGTTAGAGTCTGGAGAGGCCCCAGGACCTGTCACAGCTAGTGAGGAGGTAGGGCCGGAAGAGACTCAGAGGCAGCAACGTTACACACAGAGAGAAAAAAGGGTTGCTCAGTTGGAGGATCCGGAAGTTCAGAAGTGTGGTAATGGTGCTGTCGAGATTAAACACGAGGACGGGGAAGCATGTCATGTGAACCTGGTGGAGGAGTTTGTGAGGCAACCACCTGCGCAGCCTACTGTCCCTGCGTTGGTCTGCCGCGGCCAAGGTGGAGAAGGAGAGGGGGGCAGTAGGGCACAGGTGGAGGAGAGTAGGGATTGTCATGTCTCGGCGAAGCAGTGGGCGGGGGACACGAGTCTGGTGGCTGTGGAAGCGCTAGAGCACCTGTCTGAGCAGCAGTGTGCAGCACTCCAGCACCAGCTCGGTTCATACCCCACTGGTCGTGCCGAGCCCCTGAGTCTCACAACTCGGGCGGTGCGAGATGTTCCGCAGGCAGGTCATGTGACTGTTAAAAGACCGTTAGCCTCGTTGTTTCGGTGGTTTAAGGTGGGCGACGAGGCCTTGGCATGGTTGCCAGGTCAGGGTCGACCCATGGCTGCCAAGGGTGGTGGTCAAAAGGAGGACATTGAGCAGATTGGTAGGGTCGGCTGTGGTATCGCAGTGCCCGGTCGTCACATAGCCTCCCAATGCTGCTCTAGTCTAATGCAACAGCCCTACCACAGACCGACTGTATCTGGCCATGTCGCTAAAAGCGGTGATGCTGCGCAGGCAGATGTCGTCACAAGGAATGTGGGGGTGCGCATGTACGGTATCGGCGGGGAAGCCTTAGCTATAATGAACTGTGGGAGTGACTGCACGGGTGGTACTGATTGTCCCTCTCATGACCTGGCTGTTCTAGGGACGAAGGTGGAGAAGGAGGGAGACTACAGGTTAGAAGCTGCGGTCTCGGCTGGGTTGTGGGAGGGCACAAGGCGTGTTGTTCGTGGAGACAGTGCAAGGCAGTTATTTACTAGGCTATGGCAGTACTTTCGCATGTTTGTTGCTTCTCCAGGCCTGAGGTACGGGGTAGAATCCGACATGCAGGCTGGAGATAGTGCAAGGCTCAGTTTAATTCCCTGCCGTATAAATCCTGCTCGACAGCCTATGGTGCAAGCAGAGCTGGATTACGTGTGGACGAAGGATCTGAGGGATAAGGAATGTCGTGAGTGGTCGTTGCGTGTAACTTTGTCCGAGCGCGCTAAAGAGGTATGTGGTTTTGTTGTGGACGGGAGTACCTACCAGTGCAATGTTATGCCCTACGGACTTAAGAATGCACCAGCAACGTGTCAGAGCCTGATGAATGAAAGTGAAAAGGACAATGATGCGCTGGGGCATTTCGAGATCTATGTTCCAGCCTATGGTCCGGTCGGTGTAGTTTACCCAGATCATTACCCTCTCAAGATCTTGGACCCGTTTCACAATCGGAATATGAGGCTGACCAGGTGGTCACTAAGGTTATTGGTATATAACCTGGACATAAGCCATATTGCCGGTTGTGACAACGAGGTTGCATGTGGTCGTTCAGGGGTATATGATCCTGGGTAAATTGACACACGGGTAGCCTCCTGCTTTGGTTTGAGTAGTATTTTGCGCTTGGTGCTTGTTGGCTCGCGGTTGTAGCCCAGCGTATTGGGTCGTAAAGCAGGATTGTTGAGCGTTTGGTATAGAAGAAAATAGGCTGCCCTTATAGTGCAGCCGGGAAAAAACATATTAAAATATAAAAATCATATAAAAACTCTTTCTTTTTGATGAAGATAATTGTATAAGTTTGTCATAGCCTATAAGGTTTGAGTAGTCCACGAACTATCAAACGGCTGAGCTGCTGTAAGCTCGCTCTGGGAGCATGATATTGTGTCTTTTACTATTGTTGGGAGGAGTTATGAAATGTGAATTTTTTTTTTATAAGATGTGTTTTAGTGATAAACTCAGCGTTGTTTTAGTGCCATGCGGTCGCTGGGTGTGAGGGGTTTGATGGGGTTCTGTATATCAGATTTTAGCTCAGGGTTGAGCAAGTAAAATCTTGGGGGAGGTGTGACGCATGTCGAGTATGAGCATGCTGTACAGAACGCCCAGTCAGGCCCCACTCTCGCTAGGATCGTCAGGGCAGGAACTTTGGCTGTAGTCTGTGTAGAGTTTCCTAACTCAGTTTATGTGAACCGTTGTACTATAAGTATTATCATTATGTATTTTGTTTTCTTCTAAGTCAACGAGTTCTATTTTATATCATTAGATATAAGTATTGTGTGTGGGACTTGTATGTAATGATGAGAGGAGGGATATTACGTGGCGTGGGGTCGGTGAGTGCGCCACGCGGGCCCGGTAGGCCTAATTCCCTCCTCCCTTCCTCCCTTTCAGCGCGTGGGAAGTTCTTTGTCAATCCCAGATTGAGAGAATATGACGTCATGATTGCCAGTGGGCGGTCCTTAAGTAGTTTGAGATATGCCGCTAGAGGGCCGAGTATAAAAAGAGAGGTTTTTGCCACCATGCTTCAGAACTCATCAGGCAAAGCGACCTCTCATATCCCTTGCAACTATCGATATTCTTCCGACTGATGTGAACTTTCTCTACTCTCTGAACAGCCTACCTTCTTCTCTTCTCGTCCCTGTTTATAACCTCAATGACCCCTTTGGTGCAGATTTAGTCAGCCAAAGTATTATCGCTTGAGTTCTCACGAGATAAGTGCCTGTTAGATAGCCTATTTTTGGAAGGGTTAACTAGAATAGGATTGATTGATGTTTGTTGCACTCGTATATGCATTTCCCTGTGTGCGATTATTCATGTTCCTGTTTTCTGCTGGTTTAGGCAATGCTAGACTGGGATAGGGTTTCTGAGTTGTGATTTCCTATGAGTGCTAGGTTGGTTGAACCAGCACAATTGCAACGGAGACGTGGGAAGCCTAGGGGGTCTTTTTGATTGTGTACCGTGGGAGTTTAGCACTGTGTTGCGAGTGAGGGCTTTTGCCTGTGCCACCCAACACTGTGCTATCTCATTTGCTTGACTTTGAGAGGATCGCCAGGAGAGAACCAGATACTAGTGATCTGGATCTCTCAAGAGAGCATCCCGTCAATTACCGTAATTTGGCCGCACAGTCTTAAGGACCTCGCTAGGCTACGAGCCGCTTGCTCAGCCATTGTCTCTTAACCTTAGATATCCCAGCTAGACTTTGCTCGACCAGCAGATACAGTATAGTATTGAAGCTTCTCCTTATGTATATTATTGTTTAAGCACTATTGATTTCATGTGTGGCACGCTTAGCTACTTCAGAGATTAGTGGCCCACGAGCACAATCTTAGTAGGCTATTGCCAGTGCATTGTCGGAGTACTTCTTCTTAATGTTTGCCATATCCTATTGCTTATTCTTATAATTCTTCTTATGTCAATTTAAAGCCTTTAATTACCAGTGAGTTATTCATTAAATTGCTGTTCAAAATCCGATACTTACTTCTTATGAGTATTCGAGAAGCATCTAACTTATCAGAAGATTCCTTGCTTGATGCTCGAGGACTATTGTTTAACGTAACGTAATAGTGCCGATCCGAAGTAGAGGGTGGAGGACTTCTTAAGTTCTTAGTTCAAGGGTGGATTACTTCGGCTTCGGCCAACACTATTCTTTAGTGTTGTAGTACTTTCTTCTTTGTTTGATTGTTGACCAGACTAGATAACTCCCGTCTTGTTATTAGTCTGTTGTGTGAAACGCTAATACCGAGTTCTTGTATACCCCGTTATAGCAGATAGAACTCTGGAGGGTAGTGGCGTTTTTTGTTCGGCTGGCAGTACTCTGGGGTTGGGATCGTGTGTTTCCGTTGTGGCAGCGAGCCATACTCGAGTCCTGTGTAAGAGCCCTAGTGTACCCGAGTGCCCGGTCGTAACAGCATTTTGTTGACATTTAGGCATTCCTGTCCCCAAATTTGACATTTTAAAAAATTTCGGAATTTTCGGTAGGGTATGTCTATTCAAGAAGTGATAACGACCATTAAGCTACCAATGTGCAAGGGCTATCATATCAAAACATAAACTAGAGACATGTAGCAAGCTAAAAACACCTAAGAGAATTAGTCACCCCGGGTGGTACCGATATCCCAAAATTCGGGTCTTGGCTCATGGACTATAATGGTAGATGGCCTTTATTCTCAATTTCACTCAATAAATGCTGGTGTTCCCCAGGGATCAGTTTTGGCCCCAACTCTGTTCCTCATTCATATCAATGATCTCATATCTACCACTCATAATCCAATACATTCCTATGCAGATGACTCAACACTCCACAGTTCCTTCACATTTACCAATTCTTTCACCCAACCCGATCTTATCAATTCAAAAATAAACATTGCAATTTGCGGACAGAATCTCACTGACTCCCATATATTTGTTAATGATGTAAATATTCCCACTTCCCCTAGTATTGACATTCTCGGTGTAACATTAACTACTAACTTGAGCTGGACACATTATGTTAGAAGCATTGCTAAGAATGCCTCTAAAAAACTGGGACTCCTGTACAGAGTTCGAGAATTCTTCACTCACGAGCAGTTGGCCGTAATATATAAAAGTCATGTGCGTTCTCAGATGGATTACTGTTCACCTCTGTGGAGTGGAAGTGGAGTGGTTGCATTGAGGCAGTTGGACAAAATTCAAAATAAAGCTATTAGATTAATCAATAACCCTGCAATCACACAGGACCTTCCTACATTATCCATACAAAGAAACGTTGCATCCCTTGCATTATTCTACAGATATTTTCACAGCAATTGTTCCGAGGAACTTGCTTCAATTGTGCCGCCTCTCCACATCTTTCCCCGTAGAACTAGGGCAGCTGAGAGCGACCATGAATTTACACTTTCTCCTCCACAATGCAGAACTTCTGCTTATCAGAATTAATTAATCCCCAGAGCTACTACTCTTTGGAATTCACTTCCATCTTATTGCTTTCCACAAACTTACAATCTATAAATGTTTAAATCCAGTTGATAAAAATATTTTAT
>JBAKBP010029991.1:0-26365 GCA_037953745.1 Lithodes maja | reverse complement strand
GGTAGCGTAGTAAGACCAAACTCTGCTGAAAGACAGTTGGGATTGTGAGGTGGATTCTAATGTGTTCACGCATTATCCGTAAAAACAAAATAAAAACAAAAATAAAATAAAATAATGAAATAGGAAATAAATAAACTAATAAAAATATTAATAAAATAAAATCAATAACAACGTAACAAAACCCCCATAATTCTCCATTACTAAAACTATCTTCTCTACCCCCTCCTGTACTATACCGTGTCCTTGTCCCTCCCTCCCCCTTAGCGGTCTCATCTAAACGTCATCACTTTCTTTTATAACCCCCAATATCTCCTCCATTAATCACCCCACTATCCATACCTCCAATTCCACAACCATCGCACTATCATCCACCACCACCCTAACACCAATATCTCTACCACCATATTATTACTACTACTGCTACTACCACCACTACCAACAAACACCACCAATGTCTCCACTACCATCACCCCATCATTAATACCACCACTACCACAACCACCACCACTACTACCATCAATACTAGTACCCCCACTACCACCACCATAACCACCAATACCACCACCACCATCATCATTACCACGACCACCACCAACAATACCACCACTACCACCATCAATACCACCACCACCACATCACGAGCCCCTTCTCTCAACAATCGTGCCCAAAATGCCGGTTACTCTTAATTATAGGTCATTGATTGAGTTATAGATTATCCGCGGCCGTGGTTATTAGCCGGGTATATCGGAAGGTTTCAGGGAGGAGAGTCATCAGGCGAGCTTATAAACCGATATTGTCCGAAGAGGGGGGCCGATACAGAAGTGGGTCACGCGGGGCCGGAGTGGTGGCAAGGAGGGCGTTGGTTGCATGTGGTGGTTCGGAAGAGCAATTAATGTGTACAGGGCCGATCGACAGTGGACAGTCACTTCCTAGAGTTTTAGAGGCTAGTGGGGGGGGGGGGGGGAGTCTTTCTAGAGTAATATAGGTTAGCGTGTGCGTTGGGGAGCGGGGGTGTTCTTAAGAGTTATATAGGCTAGTGGGGATGTTCTTAGAGTTATATAGGTTAGTGGGGGTGTTCTTAGAGTTATATAGGATAGTGGGGGTGTTCTTAGAGTTATATAGGATAGTGGGGATGTTCTTAGAGTTATATAGGTTAGTGGGGGTGTTCTTAGAGTTATATAGGATAGTGGGGGTGTTCTTAGAGTTATATAGGATAGTGGGGGTGTTCTTAGAGTTATATAGGATAGTGGGGATGTTCTTAGAGTTATATAGGATAGTGGGGATGTTCTTAGAGTTATATAGGATAGTGGGGGTGTTCTTAAGAGTTATATAGGCTAGTGGGGATGTTCTTAGAGTTATATAGGTTAGTGGGGGTGTTCTTAGAGTTATATAGGATAGTGGGGATGTTCTTAGAGTTATATAGGATAGTGGGGATGTTCTTAGAGTTATATAGGTTAGTGGGGGTGTTCTTAGAGTTATATAGGTTAGTGGGGGTGTTCTTAGAGTTATATAGGTTAGTGGGGGTGTTCTTAGAGTTATATAGGATAGTGGGGGTGTTCTTAGAGTTATATAGGATAGTGGGGGTGTTCTTAGAGTTATATAGGATAGTGGGGGTGTTCTTAGAGTTATATAGGTTAGTGGGGGTGTTCTTAGAGTTATATAGGATAGTGGGGTGTTCTTAGAGTTATATAGGATAGTGGGGGTGTTCTTAGAGTTATATAGGATAGTGGGGATGTTCTTAGAGTTATATAGGTTAGTGGGGGTGTTCTTAGAGTTATATAGGATAGTGGGGATGTTCTTAGAGTTATATAGGTTAGTGGGGGTGTCTTAGAGTTATATAGGATAGTGGGGGTGTTCTTAGAGTTATATAGGATAGTGGGGGTGTTCTTAGAGTTATATAGGATAGTGGGATGTTCTTAGAGTTATATAGGATAGTGGGGGTGTTCTTAGAGTTATATAGGATAGTGGGGGTGTTCTTAGAGTTATATAGGATAGTGGGGATGTTCTTAGAGTTATATAGGATAGTGGGGGTGTTCTTAGAGTTATATAGGATAGTGGGGGTGTTCTTAGAGTTATATAGGATAGTGGGGTGTTCTTAGAGTTATATAGGATAGTGGGGGTGTTCTTAGAGTTATATAGGATAGTGGGGGTGTTCTTAGAGTTATATAGGATAGTGGGGTGTTCTTAGAGTTATATAGGATAGTGGGGTGTTCTTAGAGTTATATAGGATAGTGGGGTGTTCTTAGAGTTATATAGGATAGTGGGGTGTTCTTAGAGTTATATAGGATAGTGGGGATGTTCTTAGAGTTATATAGGTTAGTGGGGATGTTCTTAAGAGTTATATAGGCTAGTGGGGATGTTCTTAGAGTTATATAGGTTAGTTCTTAGAGTTCTTAGAGTTATATAGGCTAGTGGAGGTGTTCTTAGAGTTACATAGGATAGTAGGGGTGTTCTTAGAGTTATATAGGCTAGTGGAGGTGTTCTTAGAGTTATATAGGATAGTGGGGGGTGTTCTTAGAGTTATATAGGATAGTGGGGTGTTCTTAGAGTTATATAGGCTAGTGGGGATGTTCTTAGAGTTATATAGGCTAGTGGAGGTGTTCTTAGAGTTATATAGGATAGTGGGGGTGTTCTTAGAGTTATATAGGATAGTGGGGGTGTTCTTAGAGTTATATAGGCTAGTGGGGGTGTTCTTAGAGTTATATAGGCTAGTAGGGGTGTTCTTAGAGCTATATAGGCTAGTGGGGGTGTTCTTAGAGTTATATAGGATAGTGGGGTGTTCTTAGAGTTATATAGGGTAGTAGGGATCTTTCTAGAGTTATATAGGGTAGTGGGGGTCTTTCTAGAGTTATATAGGGTAGTGCGGGTCTTTGTAGAGTTATATAGGGTAGTGGGGGTATTTATAGAGTTATATAGGGTAGTGGGGGTCTTTCTAGAGTTATTTTGGGTAGTGGGGGTCTTTCTATAGTTATATAGGGTTGTGGAGGTCTTTCTAGAGTTTTATAGTGTAGTGGGGGTCTTTCTAGAGTTATATAGGGTAGTGGGGGTCTTTGTATAGTTATATAGGGTAGTGGGGGTCTTTCTAGAGTTATATAGGGTAGTGGGGGTCTTTGTACAGTTATATAGGGTAGCGGGGGTCTTTCTAGAGTTATATAGGTTAGTGAGGGTCTTTGTAGAGTTATATTGGGTAGTGGGGGTCTTTTTAGAGTTATATAGGGTAGTGGGGGTCTTTTTAGAGTTATATAGGGTAGTGGGGGTCTTTTTAGAGTTATATAGGGTAGTGGGGTCTTTCTAGAGTTATATAGGCTAGTGGGGGTCTTTCTAGAGTTATATAGGGTAGTGGGGGTCTGTATCCTATAATATTACGTATACTAAGAGACCTCCAACAAATCAGTATAGATGCTCATTTTCACCCACATCATCTAAGGAAGGAATCTCTCCATATATCCTACAGGGCCATATTATTAAACCTAACCAAAGTAAAACGCCACGCATTGGTGAGCGAATTACGCAGACATAAACATAAATCTGGTTCTCTTTCATAAATCAACACTCACTTTCTTAGTCTACCATGGTATAAACAACGCCTTCCGCATATGTTTAAAAATACGGCTCATAGTCTATACCCTGATTCATGATTCATTTCAAATTAACCCCTTCAGTATACCTGGGTGCCTTTCTTCATTCTATTCTAGCTATCATAAGACAATGTTATTCAACTTTTAAGGATGTCTGAGAATCCATGATATCAAATCTTAATATTCCATCTGATTCCAGCAGGTCCTTCCTATGTATAATATCATCTAAGGTTAGCCAGAATAAACAAAAGAAAGGAAAAACTCATCTTATACTAAAAGGGTTAAAATCACCAGATATAATATTTCTCACCTAACCCTCTCCTTTCTTCAGAACGTGTTTCCAATCAGCAGATGATGACGCTTTTCTTTATATTACTTTTAGGTACCATCAGACGAGTTCAATTAGTTTAAAATATCTGTGGAAGTCCGAGGGCTCATTATAATCTTGATTACCCAGAGATTCTTCCTAAGGTTCATTAAATCGTTTACTGTTAGCCAGTATCCAGCCAGAATGACGTCACCGTATACTGAAGGCGTTAGAGCTCTGACCGAGAACAGCGATTTGCCCCATCCTAAGCTTCAATGTAAAAATATATATATTTAATAATGTTCGTGGCACATCCGTCACACGTGTCATGTCAAAAAGTGAAGAAAAGTACATTTTGAAATGAGTTGGGATTTGTCATTGACACTTGTGTAATTACATGTCATAACGGCGAATATATGGCTTTAGATAATTATGTACATATTGACCAAAATGGATATAATTATATTGTATATATATATATATATATATATATATATATATATATATATATATATATCATCTTTCTATTCGTATATTTCGATTATCTGAAAGAAAATATCAGTGAGTACCACAGTATTAAAACTTGCTTTTGTGTCCAATGTCTATCTCTGTCGGTAGCATCTCTCTCTTTTCTCCGAACGGCCTTTGTAGCTACCATCCATGACTTAATTTTCATCATATTCTGGTCACCATTAGACGTTTTTCTTTAACTTATAATCTACCTCTAGGACTCAAGGGGTAAATACGATCTCAATTAACCCTTAGAATAGCATAGGTCCTTCTTAAACTGCATACAATCGTTTAATTTTAGGCAGAATAAAAGATAAAAAGGAGTCCTGTTGCTGAAGGGGTTAAGCTTATGAAAGACGATCTTAAAATGGAATGATTTAGATAATGTGTCAACAATTACCCTCTTGCTATGAAGTGTCAGGATTTATAACCACTCATGATCTTCAAGGATCTTAGTTAGTTATACGATCAGGGTAACCTTATACAGTAGGTTGTTGATAGTATGGGGGGGGGGGGGGGTGCTTTGATATTTTTTTTCTTTCTGGCCCCACGTTCTCCCTCATACTTATTCTAGATTTTAAACGATTGCCCCATTAGTTTGGCGATTTTAGACATTTCGCTCCATTTCTTTGCCAATGTTAAGACCTTTAGTGCCATTTAAGCCGGTATCACACGAGCGCTTTTTCCCTCAACATTTATCCTCAACACCAGTCTGGCAGCTTATAAGGGCAACATTTTCTTACCGAAAAATGTACACATTCATCTAGAAGGGGTGTCTTGGGGGGAGTTCGTTTTATGTGCGTCGTCTCATGTTTTTTGGTATCTCACAATCACAAAGAGCACCTTATCTAGCTCTCAGAAGCATTTCCTCCTTTCAACACTAAACCACAAGCACAAATTATTATTTATATTATAACACCCCCCCCCCCCCCCCATGCCACTTTCACTACCACTTGCTTACTGTATTTCTCTATCATCTTATTATTTCTCTATCCTGTTTACCACCACTATTACTCCTTTTGTCACCACCTAGTAATCTGACATCATGAAGTATCCAAGTCACACCACTTTTGCCACCTATTGCTCTATTACCACCACCTATTGCTCTATTACCACCACCTATGCCTCTATTACCACCACCTATGGCTCTATTACCACCACCTATGCCTCTATTACCACCACCTATTGCTCTATTACCACCACCTATTGCTCTATTACCACCACCTATTGCTCTATTACCACCACCTATTGCTCTATTACCACCACCTATGCCTCTATTACCACCACCTATTTCTCTATTACTTCCACTTATGCGTCTTTCATCATCATAATTATATGTCCTAATTTCATCACCCAATTCCCTCTTTTCCCCTCTTACAAAACTCGCTGAATCTGGCAACTGAGGGGATAGGAGGAGGGTGGTGGTGGAGGAAGGGGAGCCCGAGACTTTATAAGCCGACACTACCTCCACCAGCCTCCACTTCACCCATGTCAGTCGTCAAGGCAGCATCTCGCTCTCACGGTGATCCATACACACGTAAGGGGGCGGGTTGGCAAATACGGAAATGGACAATATCTCACAGGCTTAATAGTGTTCATTCAAATTAAATCGCATTTTATGTATTTAATCATTGTAGTTGGTACCTCAAACATTGATTTTTGGTACCAACAGGTTTCTAAGCCGATTTATGATTATTTGACGGTAGCCTGAACAACGAGTGTATAAATTATTATATTGAAAGCAAATCCTTTCATTATAACTTTGCAAATAGAGCAAGATCTCTCTTAGACAATGTCCAGTAGTTTCGTTGGCCTTCTATATTATCAAATATACATAATATACTTATATATTTCTCTCCTTTTCCGCAGGTACCGCAGTGGCGTCTCAGTGGAAGAGCACCCTATTTCAGATTCTAAGCTAACGAATGAGAAAAGAACAGTTAATGCTCTAGTGAAACCCGTGTGAAAAGCGGCCCGTCCGGATAACGGTCAAGAAACAGCGATAGTAATAAGCCGAGTGTTAAATAATCCTAGAAATAAGTGCCAAGTGAGGTTCCTTTCGGTGCAGTGGTATACAGTGTAAATAGAAAATCGGATAACAGTGCTCTGACCTAACTCTTGAGGGGTCTTAACTAGCTGGTATTATTTGAAATAGTTAACTCAGATACCCTTAGTGTCCTTCCAAAGCCGTACAAAATCGTCTGGCATTTGCAGGAGGAAGGGTAAAGTGCTCCCAAGTGCCAAGGTGAGGGTGGCACTGGTCCTCCTGTATCACCTGTTGTTGTTATTGTTGTTGTTGTGGTGATTGTCGTACCCCGCTCAGCATGATGGGGGTAGCCCGCTGACCCGACCACACACACACTACATACTGGTGCTTTTACTGTCTTCCTCCACGCCAGGGTAAGTACTACAAACAATATTAATTAACATGTAAAATTATACATTATATTCGGAATAATGACCGTATTTTCATTTATTTTTGGTTTATGTTAGACGATATATATATATTTTTTTTATAGTCAACAGTAGAAAGAAAAGTCATTCATAGTCGAAGGGTTAATGATTCGTTTAATGGTAGCATGAATGATAAGACACACTAAGCGTTTGATAATTTTACACTCAATTGAACAAACCGATCATTGTCCCTTTATGTGTAATATCTGTGTTGTATATAAACACGCTATGCTTACAGTGTATTACTTACTTCAATATAGATATTCCTTTTATACTGAGAATTATATATTGTTCACGATTATACATTACCATTTAGATATTGCTCTATGTTACGACTTGACTAACTGTCGGTGCCATTATCGATAATATTAATTCGTGTTGTAATATTCACCAGCACGGCTTGAAGAGCACATAATAACCTAGGTGTCTGTAAAATGGAACACGTAAACTGTAATAATAATTTCGGACAGGTTGAGAGAGACGTATCGTGACCAGGATTCGAACCCACTCACTCGGGTATGTTTGTGAGAATTGGGCACCGTACCCACTCGACCCAAGTTATTATTTGAAGAACCAGGTTATCGTCTCGTGCAGGACTATGCCTTAATTTTGCTGCTGTTACCGAATAAAATGCTAAGGATATTATATTACAAAAATGGAAGGGCAAAATATTACTATTGTGACGCACCCAGTCCTCCGCAACGCAACCTGATTGTACTCCTTGGTACTCGAATGTACCGCCCGTGATCTGGCTACCGTCAGCCACTATGTATATTGAGTGTGACAACTTATAACTATGTTCTTTGTATCTCTGCAAAGGTCTCGTCATGTGCTAACCAGTGGTGGGTTTTGTTTTAAGCCATGTCGAGACCTTCCATTTAATATGTAGTATCAATAGAGAAGTTGATAGATAAGACAATGGGAGTTCAGAGAGAGAGAGTGAGTTGGGCTTCAGAGCAGGAGGGTAGCATGGCCGGGTGGGTTGCCAGACGTATGGACTGGTTGGCAGCCTTGCGCTTATAGCTAGGCGCGATAGGGTTGGTAGTCCATTGCTGCCTGCCTACGCTGCCTGGGCTGCCCATGTTGTCGTACAGCACATTGCCTGGAGGCTGGCTGCGTGTTCTATGACCAGGTTGCCTAGAACCTTTGAGATTCTAACATCCCTTGCCCTCTCTCCCAACTTCTCATGGTTGCACTCTTTCTCTCTGATGACATTACTCTTATTACATTCTTCTCTCTATTTAAATGCATAACCTTCCCTTGAGGTCCTAAAGGAGTTTCAGCACTCACCTCTCGTATTACTCTTAGGACAAGCATATATTTACATGTATTAGATTTAACCCTTAACCTAACAAGTGCGCATGGGGGTAATTGAAAACGTCCCCCTGTGCTGACGTATTTGAGGTGTTTCCGTCACTAAAATATTCATTGTACCATTAATAGCATTAATAATTATCCATATGCGCCTATTATGGGTTGATTATAAAGGTATTAACCTGAAACAACAATAAAACGAGTGAAAACAGCGTTTGGATGGTCAAAATCGGAGATATAGCCCGCGAGTTGTATAATGTATGGGTGAGGCAAACTGCTTTCCCGCCAATTTCCCCCAAGGCCACTGAGACACAGTCGATCGATACTCTCTCTCTCTCTCTTGCACTCGCTTGCCATCAGTGATGACAACACCCTGCTTGCAACTCGCTAATGTTAGCACGAAAATATACCTCAGAATAAGGGAATAATAGGGAAAATAGGTGATAACTGAAGGAGAGGAGGAAAGTGGGGAAGGAGGGGAGGTAGAGGACTGAGATTTTGCATGGCCCAGGGGCCAAAAAAAAATAAAAAAATAAAAAAATAATTTTTTTTTTTTTTTTTTTCGATATAAAAAGTTGATTTTTTATTTTACTTACTCTCAAGAGTCTTCCCGCAGTCCGCCGGGGGAACTCTTAAGAGTCTCCCCGCAGCTCCCGGGTTAAAGAGCGGCTCACCACATAAGTCGAGTTGAAAAAACAGGCAAAAAACGAGTGAAAAAAGGGTGGAAATCGAGTGAAAATGAGTGGGATAGTAATGATCCATACGTCCGATATCTGTGGCCTCCCGGCCCACACTAACTCCAGTTCCCCCACCGCGCGAGAGGATCACAGTGTAACCAATAGTTCGCTAAAAGTGAGCAAGGTAGCAAAATCTGCTAAACTTCCATCTTCGAGGTAACACTGTCAGTGCTCCACGAGTGCTACGTAGCTGTATGTTACGTCAATGTGTAGCGATTTCCACCTAGTTTTCGGCACAATACAGTTCCTTTCATACTGATGGTTGATATAGCAGTCAGAATGGCCTGAAAAGGCCCAAAACGGCCACAGAGGGCCCGCTAGACGAGGGTTAAGGGGTTAATGTGAACAGCGATCTTCTTGATGAGGATAGTTGGTGAACGTTCTACATGTTCACGAGTTATATGCCCCGCTCATCATCTCATTTGTGACTAGACTGGTGCCAGGTGTAAGAGCCCGACCATGCCCAGGAGTTGTCTGTAGAGGGACGAGGACTTAGCTTTGATTTGCATACCGAGCCAGGAGCGAGTGTAGCACCCGAGACTACAGCTCGCTCGTAGTGCCGGTATAGTAGAGTAACGTAATTTATCTGTCCTTGTGTTCTCTACAGTCTTTTCCTGGGTTCTCGCTTTCGGTGCTGGGACTCGTTGTTCCTGTGACTTGGCCTGCTAGCTAGAACACATGGGGATGATGAGTGGGATATATCTTTATTTTACTATGCATTGCAGCTCTCTTTAAGTATATGTATGTAACACTTTACAATACACATTACTCACACACAAGACAACACTATTAATACTTTCATGTATCAATTAACTGCACTGTCGTTTTGCTGCTGTGTCCGGAGTTCTGTTGCGTAGGGCGCATACGGACTCGGAGGGGAGACAGAGTGAGAGAAGCGAAGTAGCCTATGCGGTAGTAGGCTACCGGCGCAGTACTGTTGCCTGCAACCTTTAGTTATTCCAAGTATAGATTCAATATTATAATAAGTGACTACTATTTATGTTCCTCCCATGTGTATTATTAGGTATCTACTGGATCATGAACATCTTGTATGCTACATGCTAGTGCATGTTAGTAGGGGACAGTTATTCTAGTGCACGCGCTTTCAAGTAGGCGTGTACATTTGTCATTTAGCATTTCACTGTCATACCTTTAGCCTGCTTCTATTCTACATTATTAGAGGCTTAATATTAACGTAGTTTTCTTGAGTATTGCATTTCTTTAGTAATAATGTAACCTATAAATGTCTGAGGGAGTTTAGCCTCATAGCCTACCCCTGTTGTACACTTTCACCGAGTTAAGGTTCCTTGTTACCGTAGACGATAACTCTGTAGGGCGTTGGTGCTTTTGTTGTCTGGAGCATATAGTATTTGGGACTGGAATCGAGCGTGTCGTTGTCACTTAAGCCATTTCTGTCCTACGATCAAGAATCCCGAATATGTATTGCCGATCCAGCCGTAACAAAATGGCGACCTTGCACAAGATTCAGTAGTATCCTATCACATGTTTTTTGGAGAACTATTCTATGCTACCTAGTAGAGCTGGCTAGAATTTTCTTGCATATTGGAGGAATTTTTATTGTGTCATTATTGTATTGGTGGACTTGCAGATTGTTTCGTTAGGTGTCTAGAGTAGAGTCATTCAAGCATCTTTAACATTTTGTGAGTCGAGACTGCAATTAGTAATAAGCACTTTTTTTTTTTTATGAACAGCAATTGTATAACCAGCACTATGTCTAATGACTCATCATTTACGGGGGAGGATAACACGGTACAGCCTAGTGACCAGCAAGTACAGCAGATATTTAGGGAGGGGAGTGTTATAAGTGGAGAGAGGGATGCCCGGGCATTTTTGCAGATACCTTTGACCGAACAGCGCCTGCAGGCTATTGATTGTTACGGTCTTCGCTGTTTAGCCACGGTTTTGGGGCGGGACTGTCCTGACAGTTGGCCCAAGAAGAATTTGGTGGCATGTTTGTTGGGTGATGGCGGTGGGTGGAGTGGGGTCTTGGGGGGGTTCCCTCCAAGCCTCCATTCCACTCTACCCCTGAGCTGGGCCCTCAGCCAGCGAGTCTTAGCACAATGCAGCAGGAGGGTTCTCAATGGCAAGCTGGCTTACCCGTAAACACGTCTCGGTGTGGATCCCCCATTTTGTGCTCTCCCCCCCCAGGCCTGTCTCCTGAGATGTTATTTCAGCTAGAACTAGCTAAGCTTAAGTTGCGAGAGAGTCAACAGGCTAGTATAGAACGGATTAAGCTGCAGGAGACTCAGATACAACAGGCTAGTATAGAACGGATTAAGCTGCAGGAGACTCAGATACAACAGGCTAGTATAGAACGGATTAAGCTGCAGGAGACTCAGATACAACAGGCTAGTATAGAACGCATAGAGGTTGCTAGAATCCAAGCCAATCAGGATGCAACCAGGTACCAGGCTGAAATGGATGTCGAGAAGTCTAGAGTAGAGACCACGGGGCGTGATCTCGGTGGTGGGCACTGGGTTACAGACTCACTTTCGCATTTAATTAAGTTAGTACCCGCATTTGATGAGACAGCAGTGACTGAGTTTTTTGCTCGTTTCGAAAAGAAGTGTCGTGAGTATGACTGGCCGGAAGTTAAATGGGCAGCATTAGTTTCATCACGTCTAGTGGGTAAGGGGTTGAAAGCCTACGATGCACTGTCACTGGACGAGAGTGTCGTGTATGGACTGGTGAAGGAGGCTGTGCTCCGGGCCTACGAACTGCAACCCGAAACTTATAGATTGAAGTTCCGTGGCGTGAATAAGAAGAGCGACGTCAGTTTTGTGGAGCACGCACGGGACTTAACAGATGCATGTAATAATTGGTTTCGGTCCGAGCACGCAGAGTCGGCTGAGGAAATTAAGCAACTTTTCTATCTGGAACAGTTATACAAATGTACTGGAACCGATCTAACGCTGAACATTAAGGAAAAATGTCCCAAGACAGTAGAGGAGGCTGCCAAGATGGCAGACCTCAGATTATCATTGATTCGTGGTTGTGGTGCCGCTCAGAGGGCTGAGTCAGGGCAGAAGGGGCGCTATACCCCACCCACCAGAGTTTTCGATAATAACAAATCCTATGACACACATAACCACACTAAAAGCATTGCACCTAATAACACCTACAAACACAAGCCTCTCCCGTTTACTAAAGGTCAGGCCCCTTCTTCACCCGCACAAGGGAAGAAGCCCATTGGGGATGTGAAATGTTACGAATGTCAGAAGCTAGGCCATTATTCACGTGAGTGCCCTAGTAACACTCCCGCTAAGCCGGTGTCATTGGTTCACAGTATCGGTGTGTCTCTGAAGGCTGCAGCAACTGCCCGGGGTAGGTTGTCAGCAGCTGAGGCACACGCGGTAAAGAAGCGTACGGAAGGCTCGACACCTGTCCGGGACACTTTCTGTAGCCATCGGGGACACGGGTTTGTGAGCTGGGGGAGTGAACTACAGAGGGTTAACTTGCTGAGGGATACGGGGGCTTCGCAAACTTTGTTGAGGAACTTCACAGGGAAACCGATAAATGCGGCCAGAGTTGTTGTGGTGCAGGGTATAAATGCTACGAGGTCATACCCACTTGTGAGGTTGGAGTTGAGAGTGGGAGAGGTGTGCAGGGAGCTGGATGTAGGGATCGTTGAGTGTTTGCCAGTTGAGGGCGTCAACCTTCTTCTCGGCAACGACTTTGCGGTGCCCACTTCCGGGACTCCACCCTTAGTCGTTGCCGAGAGGGCGGCCGACGTGGATGGTGAGAATCGGGAATGGGTTGGGAGGTGCCAACAGGATGAGATGGCCTGTGTGGTAACCCGATCTCGCTCTGCGGCTCCTGCACAGCCTAGCACTCAACCTCGGGGACAGTGGAGGAAGGATCAGGAGAAGGTTGCTAAGGGCAGGAAAAGGGACATTGATTCTGCTGCACTTCTCGGTGATTCGGTACTTGGACCTATAATAAACACGGGAGTTGACTCTGGCCCAGATATGGTGTGTAACAAGGCAGAGTTGGGTAAGACTTCGCGTGAGGCAAGAGCTGTAGCGAGAGCCACTAAGGCAGTAGAGCCTACTAGCCGGGGTAATGTCTTATTACAAAACCATCTTGATGCATTGACGCCCGGGGACATTAGTGAGCAGCAGCTGCAAGACGCTAGCCTAGCTCGTTATAGCAATGGTGCCATAGAGTTGGAGGAAGATGGGGATGCGAAGCCGGGAGATTTCTTTAGGCTCAACAGGATATTGTACCGCAGATTTCTAGACCCCAAATCGAAGTGGGAGGGCGGTGCGAGGGTAGTAGACCAGGTGGTTGTTCCAAATAAGTATAGAGAGTCCTTATTGTGTCTGGCGCATGATGTGCCGGTGGCGGGTCATTTGGGGGTAACAAAAACATTGGCGGCATTGGGCAGGTTTTTCTGGTGGCCTGGGGTCAAGGCTAATGTCTGTGCATGGGTGGCTGGGTGTGCGACCTGCCAGACAACGGGGAAGCCTAACCAGACAATCCCGAAGGCACCTTTGTTTCCCATACCTGTCACCGGGCCTCCGTTCAGCAAAGTTGTAGTAGATTTGGTTGGCCCTTTCCCGCCTACTAGTAGTGGCAATAAATTCCTGTTGACAATCATGGATGTGGCTATGAGATACCCGGACGCATACCCCATGAGAAACGGCTCGGCAAAGGCAGTTGTTAGAAACTTATTATTGTTCTGTTCCCGTTATGGATTTCCACGTGAGGTGCAGTCAGACCAGGGGAGCAATTTTACATCCAAATTGTTCAAGCAAACCCTTCAGTTGCACGGTATATGTTCTGTAGTGTCGTCAGCCTACCATCCCGAGAGTCGGGGAGTCTTGGAGCGGTGGCACTCGACCCTGAAGAGTATGCTACGCTGTTACTGTGCAGAACATGACACTGATTGGGATTTGGGTCTGCCGTATGTTCTGTTCGCTGCACGTGAAGTCCCAGGAGAGAGCCTGGGGTTCAGTCCAAATCAACTAGTCTTTGGCCATAATGTGAGAGGACCTTTAAGTATGGTGAAGGAGATCTGGGAGGGCGAAGAGAAGCCGGGGTCTGTACTTAAATATGTCCTTGAGAGCCGGGAGAGACTTATAGGTTGCATGGCAGCGGCAGGTAATAACTTGGTTAATGCACAGGCGGTCATGAAGCACCAGTATGACGCCAAGGTGAAGCTTCGGGAGTTTTCGGTGGGTCAGGAGGTAATGTTGCTTTTACCTTTGCCTGGACACCCCCTTTCTGCCAAGTTCATTGGGCCGTATGTGGTGGCTAAGAAACTGTCCGACCTTGATTATCTCGTTGCAACACCTGACCATAGGAAAAAACATCAGTTATGTCATGTTAACCTCATGAAAGAGTATGTGAGATGCCCCTCAGAGCCTCTCACTGTCCCTGTGCTGACCTGCAGCGGCCAGGGTGGAGAAGGAGGTGGGGACAGTCATGCTGCTGAGGAGGATAGCTGGGACTGTGTCATTTCCGCGGAACAGTGGGCGGGGAATACTGAACAAGAGGCTAGGCAAGCTGTAAGTCACCTGCCTGAGCACCAGGGTGCTGCTGTCCTAGGCCTGTTCAGGTCATACCCCTCTGTTTTCGCCGAACACCCAGGTCTCACTACTCAGGTAACGCACGACGTGGACGTCGGTGATAATGTGCCCTTCAAGTCTGTGCCCTACCGTGTGCCCCCGGTAAAGTTGCCAGCTTTACGGGAGGAGTTAAAGTACATGGTTGAGAGAGGTATGATCACTGAAGGTTATGTGAAGTGGACATCACCCGTCACGTTGCAGCCAAAACCTGACGGCAAGGTGCGGTTCTGCATAGATTTTCGTAGGCTAAATGGCTTGACCACTACCAACCCTTACCCTTTGCCTCGAGTTGACGACAGCGTGGACAAGATAGGGAATGCAAAGTACCTTACTAAAATTGATCTTGTAAAAGGCTACTGGCAAGTACCCCTGTCGGACCGAGCTAAGCAAGTTTGTGGTTTTGTGGTAGATGGCAAGACCTACCAATGTAACGTAATGCCTTATGGGCTTAAGAACGCACCTGCCACGTTTCAGAACCTGATGAACGATATTTGTGACGAAATCCCTAACTGCACGGTCTACCTTGATGACGTGATAGTGTATGATGACGATTTTGAAAATCACCTAAGGCACTTAGAGACCCTGTTTGGGAAGTTGCACGATGCTGGGCTGGTGGTGAACCTGAGGAAGTGCGAGTTTGTAAAGGCTACTGTGCAGTATCTTGGCTTTGTGGTCGGGTTAGGCCGGGTGTGCCCCCCCCCCCCTGAGCAAGATACAGGCTATCAATATGTTTCCCAGACCCACCACTAAGCGCCAGGTCATGCGGTTCCTAGGTATGATAGGCTATTATAGGCGCTTCATCCGGGGATACTCTACTGTCTTAGCACCGCTAACTGATCTACTGTCGAAGTCAGTGAAGTTCTGTTGGGCTGCGGAGTGTCAGAGGGCTTTCGACCTAGTCAAGCACCTGCTGTGTACACATCCGATTTTGAGGGCCCCAGACTTCTCCAGGAGTTTTCAGCTGGCGACTGATGCCAGCGGTGTGGGTGCCGGGGCAGTGTTACTGCAGACTGATTCCGAGGGCTTGGAACACCCAGTGAGCTTCTTTTCTCGCAAGTTTAATTCGGCACAAAGGAATTACTCGACTATAGAGAAGGAGCTTCTTGCTATCGTTTTGTCGCTCAAACATTTCGAAGTTTATGTTCCAGCCTACGGCCCGGTAGTGACGATTTATACGGACCATCATCCCTTGAAATTCCTAAATCAGTTTCACAATCGGAATATGCGGTTGACCAGGTGGTCCCTAATGCTCCAAGAGTATAATCTCAACATTCAGCATATTGCCGGGAGTGAGAACGTGATAGCAGATTGTCTATCAAGGGTTGATGATCCAAGATAGTCGTGCACGGTGTGTGGGTTGAGCAGGAGTAAAATTAGGCTATCATAACGCCGTCCAAAAAGATTATAAAACAATAAAATAAACGAGAAAACTCTTTCTTTTTTTTTAGTTTTGTAAGTCTTTATTGTTGTAGCATGATGCATGCGATATTGTGTTTTATGTATAATTCACACTTCAGTTGTTGTGCACCTTTTGCAATTAGTGGCAGCTAAGGGTAGCAGGTCGGTTGGTTGCCTGTCAGATTTTGATAATGCTTCTAAGGTCGATTATCTAAAATCTTGGGGGGGCTGTGACGCACCCAGTGCTCCGCAACGCAACCTGATTGTACTCCTTGGTACTCGAATGTACCGCCCGTGATCTGGCTACCGTCAGCCACTATGTATATTGAGTGACAACTTATAACTATGTTCTTTGTATCTCTGCAAAGGTCTCGTCATGTGCTAACCAGTGGTGGGTTTTGTTTTAAGCCATGTCGAGACCTTCCATTTAATATGTAGTATCAATAGAGAAGTTGATAGATAAGACAATGGGAGTTCAGAGAGAGAGAGTGAGTTGAGCTTCAGAGCAGGAGGGTAGCATGGCCGGGTGGGTTGCCAGACGTATGGACTGGTTGGCAGCCTTGCGCTTATAGCTAGGCGCGATAGGGTTGGTAGTCCATTGCTGCCTGCCTACGCTGCCTGGGCTGCCCATGTTGTCGTACAGCACATTGCCTGGAGGCTGGCTGCGTGTTCTATGACCAGGTTGCCTAGAACCTTTGAGATTCTAACATCCCTTGCCCTCTCTCCCAACTTCTCACGGTTGCACTCTTTCTCTCTGACGACATTACTCTCATTTCATTCTTCTCTCTATTTAAATGCATAACCTTCCCTTGAGGTCCTAAAGGAGTTTCAGCACTCACCTCTCGTATTACTCTTAGGACAAGCATATATTTACATGTATTAGATTTAAGGGGTTAATGTGAACAGCGATCTTCTTGATGAGGATAGTTGGTGAACGTTCTACATGTTCACGAGTTATATGCCCCGCTCATCATCTCATTTGTGACTAGACTGGTGCCAGGTGTAAGAGCCCGACCATGCCCAGGAGTTGTCTGTAGAGGGACGAGGACTTAGCCTTGATTTGCATACCGAGCCAGGAGCGAGTGTAGCACCCGAGACTACAGCTCGCTCGTAGTGCCGGTATAGTAGAGTAACGTAATTTATCTGTCTTTGTGTTCTCTACAGTCTTTTCCTGGGTTCTCGCTTTCGGTGCTGGGACTCGTTGTTCCTGTGACTTGGCCTGCTAGCTAGAACACATGGGGATGATGAGTGGGATATATCTTTATTTTACTATGCATTGCAGCTCTCTTTAAGTATATGTATGTAACACTTTACAATACACATTACTCACACACAAGACAACACTATTAATACTTTCATGTATCAATTAACTGCACTGTCGTTTTGCTGCTGTGTCCGGAGTTCTGTTGCGTAGGGCGCATACGGACTCGGAGGGGAGACAGAGTGAGAGAAGCGAAGTAGCCTATGCGGTAGTAGGCTACCGGCGCAGTACTGTTGCCTGCAACCTTTAGTTATTCCAAGTATAGATTCATTATTATAATAAGTGACTACTATTTATGTTCCTCCCATGTGTATTATTAGGTATCTACTGGATCATGAACATCTTGTATGCTACATGCTAGTGCATGTTAGTTGGGGACAGTTATTCTAGTGCACGCGCTTTCAAGTAGGCGTGTACATTTGTCATTTAGCATTTCACTGTCATACCTTTAGCCTGCTTCTATTCTACATTATTAGAGGCTTAATATTAACGTAGATTTCTTGAGTATTGCATTTCTTTAGTAATAACGTAACCTATAAATGTCTGAGGGAGTTTAGCCTCATAGCCTACCCCTGTTGTACACTTTCGCCGAGTTAAGGTACCTCGTTACCGTAGACGATAACTCTGTAGGGCGTTGGTGCTTTTGTTGTCTGGAGAATATAGTATTTGGGACTGGAATCGAGCGTGTCGTTGTCACTTAAGCCATTTCTGTCTTACGATCAAGAATCCCGAATATGTATTGCCGATCCAGCCGTAACACTATCAGTTTTCATGCTTACAAAAATTTGGTGTTAAAATATGTGTGTTCGTATTTACATGTTTTGCTGTTAGCTAGATTGTTAGTATACCGGTATGTTAAATTGTAACTTAATTATATTGTTATATTTTGTTAGTTTGTCAGTGTTAGATTGTTAGCGGTATTCTTTGTTAGATTATTAGTATTTGTTAGATTGTTACTGTTTGTTTGTTGTCGTCAGATTTGACTATATATATATATGGGGTTGCTATGTCAAGGATTTAACTATATATATATATATGGGGTTGCTATGTCAAGGATTTGACTATATATATATATGGGGTTGCTATGTCAAGGATTTGACTATATATATATATATATATATATATATATATATATATATATATATATATATATATATATATATATATATGGGGTTGCTATGTCAAGGAATTGCTGCTCATATATTATGTTGTTGTTCGTTTAACCCTTTCACGCATTTATGACGCAGAGGTTGCCAGATTAGCAATAAGAAATAGAGTTCTCTCACTCTTATAATTACCTTTCCAAAATTAGTTTTCTGCCCACAGCTAACTCAAAGACAACTGCAGAGGTTGAAGTAACTAAACTAAAGGTTTCTAAATACCCCTGATGGTAACAAAAGCTTTAAAATATCCCCAATAGGCTCAAAATCGCGTCGTATGTCGGAGAGGGTTAATCGTGTATGGTCCAGCAATTAAACGTAAACCCGGTATCACACAAAAGCTTTTATCGTCAGCATTTATCCACAACAAGGCTCTGGCAGCTTCTGAGGTCAACTGTTTACATTATTATGTCACTTAAATTAATCTATCATCAGACTATACGAGTGTAAAATATCCCTGAAATGTTTCCAGAATAATGTTGATCATCGAATGTTGACAATAAAAGTTGTCGCGCTAGATCATTTATTGTCAAGTTTCAATGGCCAAAATTTTCTGGCATAATTTATGTGATCCCGCGCATTGCTGTCGAAAACTTAACTTAGGTAACAACATTCTTAAACATATGTAAATTATAAGCTGCCAGACCAAAGGAGTCACCGATAAAGGGAAAGCATGCTATACCTTGTTCCAAATAGGTAGGACAGAACTCTTGACCAATAAAATCTGTAACCCACAAATGACTATAGTAATCGAGCTAATATTTCTACCATTTAGGAAGAGTAAAATTGGTGTGAAAATTTACAGCCCATTCGCTTTAGCCCTATTTGAGTTACAGAGGTTAGGATTCAGGATTTGTGGACTAATTATTTGGACCAGGTAATGTGTGACACTAGCTTTACGGCCAGGTACTCACACTACGAATAACAAACATTATTATTTGCTTCCCTTGAACGAGATACTTTGTTGGCTCTATTTATTTATGCATTTAAATATTTATGTATTAATTATTATTATTATTATTATTATTATTATTTGCTCGCTAGCCATCCATCAATCTTAAAAAATGCCCCCAAGACCCTCCTTCGAGATAAATGTGTACATTTTCGGTAGAAAAATGTCCAGGCCGAAATCTGGTTCCTCCTAAGTTACAGGCTCGCTATCGCGCGCCAGGGACAAACCGACACCTAAATAGCACAAAACGCCTTAAGTTTGACAAGGAAAGGTATTGAAATCACTAATTGATGGGGCGAACGTTATATACTTTAAACAAATATTGGGGCTAGAACATTATATGGGAGAAGGGGGTCCAGAAAAACAAAAGCTAACCTGAAGTACAGTTCATTATACCAATGCACTGGCCATCTAGGAATACTTGTCCACCATTTTATTCTATGTATTATTTGTTTTAGGATGAAATGTTAGGGGGGGGGGGGAGAATTTTTTTAAAAATATATTTTGATTATCTCCTATTTTAGTTTCCTCGCTCGACCTCCATCAAGATCCACTAAGACCTCCCATCGAGATAAATTTGTGAATTTTTCGGCCGGTTCCTCCCAAAAATGCAGGCTCGTTGACGTTCGCCAAGAAAAATTAGTTACCTAAATGGCACAACAGATCTTAAAATTGACAAACAAATAGGGTGAAAGGTCCTAAACTTGCAAAACTAATGGGGCGAACATCTGAAAATCTCAAAACGCATTGGGCTAAACATAAGGGAAAAGGTGGTCCAGAAAATGATAATCCTTTAGTACACTCACTATAACAAATGACTATAACAAAACCGAAGATATATTGTGCACTTATTAATGCTATCTATTATTATTATTATTATTATTATTATTATTATTATTATTATTTTTGTTTAGAGTGAAGGTTATTGTGTTGACGCTGAATCGAATATATATTAGTATGTGTATTTTATGATCTTGGTGTAACTAGAGGCTGAGGGGTAATATATATGTGTTGCTAGTTAAGGGGACAGGGTTTATTGATTGGTCCATATATTTATTTATTTACTATGTGTTTTATTTCCTCCCTAGACCTCCATCAAGCTTTAACAAAACAAATCATCCCCAAGATCCCCCTTCGAGATAGATTTGTAAATTGTTCGGCATACAAAATGTCCTGGCCGAAGGCCGAGTCCTCCTAAACTGCAGGATCGCTATCGCTCGCCAGGAAAAAAAATCGACATCTAAATGGCACAAAAGGTCTTATTATTGAAAAAAACAACAACAATTGGGCGAAAAGTCTTAAAATTGCAAAACTAATGGGCCAAACTTCTTAAAATTGAAAACTAATGGTGCTAAACATGAGGGAGAAGGGGGTCCAGAAACATCAACCATCCCCCCATAATATGTGGATGTTCTTTACCTATATATTTATCAGGTGTGTGAAGAACATTCCGTGCATACATGAGGGTATTTTGTCCGGACACCCTTCTCCCTCATGTTTAGCCCCGCCAGTCTGACTATTTTAAGCCCTTTCGCCCCATTTCTTTGTCATTTTAAAAACCTGTTGTGCCATTTAGGTGTCGATTTTTTCCATACGATCAATATTAGAGGAACTGGCTTTCGGCAGGGTTATTTTTGTACCGAAAACTGCAAAACATTATCACGAAGGGGGTTCTTGGGGGTATTTCGTTAAAGCTTGATGAAGGTCTAGGGAGGAAACTAAAACAAAATGAACAATACATAATTAATGAAATAATATACATAAAACAAAGTTCTCCCCATTACAAGCAATTTTTCAAGACATAGATACTTAGATAGATAGGTAGATAGATAGATAGATAGATCGATAGCATAGATGAACACCAGGCGACATTATGCTACAGAGAAACGACAGAAAAGTGTGACGCATGTCGAGTATGAGCATGCTGTACAGAACGCCCAGTCAGGCCCCACCCTCGCTAGGATCGTCAGGGCAGGAACTTTGGCTGTAGTCTGTGTAGAGTTTCCTAACTCAGTTTATGTGAACCGTTGTACTATAAGTATTATCATTATGTATTTTGTTTTCTTCTAAGTCAACGAGTTCTATTTTATATCATTAGATATAAGTATTGTGTGTGGGATTTATATATATATAATGATGCGAAGAGAGAGAGAGTTATGTAACGGAGGACAGTGTGCGCGCCACGAGGTGTGTAGGCCTCACTCCCTCCTCCCTCCTTCCCCCCTCCCTCCCCCCTCATCAAGAGCGTGGGAATCCTTTGTCGATCCCAGATTGAGAGAGCGAATGTGACGTCATGATTGCCGTTATGCTCGCTACGGGGCCGAGTATAAAAAGGGAGGTCTCGCCATTTTTAGATCAGAACTCATCAGGCAAAGCGACCTCTCATATCCCTTGCAACTATCGATATTCTTCCGACTGATGTGAACTTTCTCTACTCTCTGAACAGCCTATTTTCTTCTCTTCTCGTCCCTTTTTAACCAATGACCCCTTTGGTGCAGATTTAGTCAGCCAAAGTATTATCGCTTGAGTTCTCACGAGATAAGTGCCTGTTAGATAGCCTATTTTTGGAAGGGTTAACTAGAATAGGATTGATTGATGTTTGTTGAACTCGTATATGTATTTCCCTGTGTACTATTATTCATGTTCCTGTTTTCTGCTGGTTTAGGTAATGCTAGACTGGGATAGGGTTCCTCGAGTTGTGATTTCCTATGAGTGCTAGGTTGCGGTTGAACCAGTACAATTGCAACGGAGACGTGGAACGCCTAGGTGGTCTTTCTGACTGTGTACCGTGGGAGTTTAGCACTGTGTTGCGAGTGAGGGCTTTTGCCTGTGCCACCCAACACTGTGCTATCTCATTTGCTTGACTTTGAGAGGATCGCCAGGAGAGAACCAGATACTAGTGATCTGGATCTCTCAAGAGAGCATCCCGTCAATTAACGTAATTTGGCCGCACAGTCTTAAGGACCTCGCTAGGCTACGAGCCGCTTGCTCAGCCATTGTCTCTTAACCTTAGATATCCCAGCTAGACTTTGCTCGACCAGCAGATACAGCATAGTATTGAAGCTTCTCCTTATGTATATTATTGTTTAAGCACTATTGATTTCATGTGTGGCACGCTTAGCTACTTCAGAGATTAGTGGCCCACGAGCACAATCTTAGTAGGCTATTGCCAGTGCATTGTCGGAGTACTTCTTCTTAATGTTTGCCATATCCTATTGTTTATTCTTATAATTCTTCTTATGTCAATTTAAAGCCTTTAATTACCAGTGAGTTATTCATTAAATTGCTGTTCAAAATCCGATACTTACTTCTTATGAGTATTCGAGAAGCATCTAACTTATCAGAAGATTCCTTGCTTGATGCTCGAGGACTATTGTTTAACGTAACGTAATAGTGCCGATCCGAAGTAGAGGGTGGAGGACTTCTTAAGTTCTTAGTTCAAGGGTGGATTACTTCGGCTTCGGCCAACACTATTCTTTAGTGTTGTAGTACTTTCTTCTTTGTTTGATTGTTGACCAGACTAGATAACTCCCGTCTTGTTATTAGTCTGTTGTGTGAAACGCTAGTACCGAGTTCTTGTATACCCCGTTATAGCAGATAGAACTCTGGAGGGTAGTGGCGTTTTTTGTTCGGCTGGCAGTACTCTGGGGTTGGGATCGTGTGTTTCCGTTGTGGCAGCGAGCCATACTCGAGTCCTGTGTAAGAGCCCTAGTGTACCCGAGTGCCCGGTCGTAACAAATGGCGACCTTGCTTAGGATTTTGTGAACAGTATAATTTTTTGCAGAGTTGTACAACATTTGTTTGTTCGTACTTTAGCGTACATATTGAAGAATATTTTTTTTTGTAAGGCAATTAGGAGAGCATTTAAGAGACTCCAGTTAATTTAGTAATTAGTGCTTGCATAAGGGAGTTTAACACTTTTGTCTCGAGAATTTTTTGGTGAACTTCAGTATGTCGGGCCCTAGTACTGACGAGGAGCGAGAGATGCTAAGTGAGGAGGTGCCGTTAGTAACTAGTGAGGAGGATGCTAGACTTTTTGTGAGTAAGCAGTACCATGTGACGGAGGAGAGGCTGACTGGGGTGAATGTTTATGGCTTGCACCTGATAGCCAAGGTTTTGGGTCTATCCAATGTAGCAGCGATGTCCAAGGGGGAGCTGATTTCCTGGGTGTTGCGTGGGCGACATGGGGTTTCGGAGGAGAGGGCGTTTGGGGGGGTTCCTCCCCAGATCCCCTCTCACTCGACTCCCACAGTGCCGTCCACTCAGTTGCCGGAGGTTAGCACTCTCCCACAGAGGGATGAGCATTGGAAGATTGGAGTGCCCTCGGGCGGTGCGTATGGTGGTTCCCCAGTTCTTGCCCCCCCTCCTTCAGTAGTGGCAGCTCCCTCTTCCGGCCTGTCTCCAGATATGATATTTAAACTTGAGATGGCTAAGATTGAGACTAGGAGGCATGAGATTGAGGTTAGGAGGCAAGAGGATGAGACCAGGAGGCATGAGGCTGAGCTTAGGTACGACTCAGAGAAATATTGTGCTCAAATAGATTTAGATAAGACTCGTGCAGAGTCGACAGGGATTCGGATGGGCCGTGAGGGCCAAGTAAGAGAACAGTCCTTGTCTCACTTAGTCAAATTGGTGCCGGCATTTAGTGAAACTGAAGTCACAGAATTTTTTAATCGTTTTGAGAAGAAGTGTAGGGAGCATAATTGGCCTGAAGAGAAGTGGGCAGCTCTGGTCTCCTCAAGACTTACGGGTAAGGGTCTGAAGGCTTATGATGCACTGCCTTTAGAGTCTTGCATTGACTACCCAGTATTGAAGAGAGCTGTCCTATGGGCATACGAGTTGCAACCAGAAACATATCGATTGAAGTTTCGGGGTGTTACGAAGACTAGGGAGGCGACCTTTCTTGAACATGCCCGGGACTTAAAAGATGCACTTGCTAACTGGACACGTTCTGAGAAAGCTGAGACGGCCGAACAGTTGACTGAGCTGTTTCTGCTCGAGCAGTTTTATAAGTGTACTGGTGCAGATATGACTTTAACTATTAAAGAAAAGAACCCTAAAACTCTACAGGAGGCAGCTGAGATGGCTGACCTCCGGCTATCATTAATTCGTGGGTGCGGGTCTGCCCAGCGTAGTGAGGCAGGTAACAAGGGGCGTGACACCCCACCCCCCCGAGTTAGTGATATACATTATGCAAACAAGTACAAGAGTTATGATACCAAGACTGACCACAAGACTAGCACCGTCCCATTTAAGAAGGGGCCGGGCCCTTCCCAGTACCAAGGGAAGCCCAGAGGGGAGTTGGAGTGTTATCTTTGTCATGAAAAGGGGCACTTTGCAAGAGTCTGTCCTAGCAAACCACCTACAGCAGCTGTGTCTTTGGCCTGCAACATTGGTGTGTCTCCGAAGTCTTCTGAGTTTGCCCGGGGCAGTTCGTCAGAGGCTGAGGCACAGCCAATGCAGAAACACCTGAGAGGCTCGAACCCTGCTCAGGATGTTTTTTGCGACCATAGAGGACGGGGTTGCGTGATGTGGGCGGGGCGCAAGCATGGAGTAGAGGTCTTGCGTGATACAGGTGCTTCCCAGACTCTGATGAACAATTTGACTGGCTACCCTATAAATGCGGCTCGGGTGGTAGTGGTGCAGGGTATTAATGCAACTCGGTCATACCCGCTGGTGCGGTTGGAGCTGGAGGTGGATGGTGTGGCACGTGAATTGGATGTTGGGATTGTGGAGAAACTGCCAGTGGAGGGCGTCGACCTTCTTCTCGGCAACGACTTTGCAATGCCCGCTTCTGAGGTTCTACCCTTAGTCGTTGCCGAGAGGACGGCCGACGTGAGTGGGGGAGAGCAAGAGTGTGTCGAGCGGTGCCAGGCACAACCCATGGCGTGTGCTGTCACCTGGGCTCGGACAGCTAAAGTGTCACAGCCTAGTCCTCCGTCTTCCGACCAGCAGAGGAACGATCAACAGGAGGAGGCTAAAGCTGGAGTTGGTTTTAAGAGTTTTGACTCGGCGGCTCTCCTGGTTGATTCAGTATTAGCACCTATGTTAGAGTCTGGAGAGGCCCCAGGACCTGTCACAGCTAGTGAGGAGGTAGGGCCGGAAGAGACTCAGAGGCAGCAACGTTACACACAGAGAGAAAAAAGGGTTGCTCAGTTGGAGGATCCGGAAGTTCAGAAGTGTGGTAATGGTGCTGTCGAGAGTAAACACGAGGACGGGGAAGCATGTCATGTGAACCTGGTGGAGGAGTTTGTGAGGCAACCACCTGCGCAGCCTACTGTCCCTGCGTTGGTCTGCCGCGGCCAAGGTGGAGAAGGAGAGGGGGGCAGTAGGGCACAGGTGGAGGAGAGTAGGGATTGTCATGTCTCGGCGAAGCAGTGGGCGGGGGACACGAGTCTGGTGGCTGTGGAAGTGCTAGAGCACCTGCCTGAGCAGCAGTGTGCAGCACTCCAGCACCAGCTCGGTTCATACCCCACTGGTCGTGCCGAGCCCCTGAGTCTCACAACTCGGGCGGTGCGAGATGTTCCGCAGGCAGGTCATGTGACTGTTAAAAGACCGTTAGCCTCGTTGTTTCGGTGGTTTAAGGTGGGCGGCGAGGCCTTGGCATGGTTGCCAGGTCAGGGTCGACCCATGGCTGCCAAGGGTGGTGGTCAAAAGGAGGACATTGAGCAGATTGGTAGGGTCGGCTGTGGTATCGCAGTGCCCGGTCGTCACATAGCCTCCCAATGCTGCTCTAGTCTAATGCAACAGCCCTACCACAGACCGACTGTATCTGGCCATGTCGCTAAAAGCGGTGATGCTGCGCAGGCAGATGTCGTCACAAGGAATGTGGGGGTGCGCATGTACGGTATCGGCGGGGAAGCCTTAGCTATAATGAACTGTGGGAGTGACTGCACGGGTGGTACTGATTGTCCCTCTCATGACCTGGCTGTTCTAGGGACGAAGGTGGAGAAGGAGGGAGACTACAGGTTAGAAGCTGCGGTCTCGGCTGGGTTGTGGGAGGGCACAAGGCATGTTGTTCGTGGAGACAGTGCAAGGCAGTTATTTACTAGGCTATGGCAGTACTTTCGCATGTTTGTTGCTTCTCCAGGCCTGAGGTACGG
>JBAKBP010029990.1:0-26366 GCA_037953745.1 Lithodes maja | reverse complement strand
CACGAATAACCTACATGGGGTGACAGAGGTAGCCATGGTCAAATATGATGGTACTATACGTGTTGTAGCTGGATGAACATGTCTGTGCTGCTGCGAGATGAACAATAAATTTCAGTGGCTTATCGGCTGCAAGTGGTATGGCTGTTGTAGCATTTATTCACCTAGTGTATGTCTATCAGCAGCGCCCTCATAATAAAAACACAACATTTTGTACCAAAATATATAATTTGGCGTCATATACGGTATATACAGGAGATAACATTAAAAATATATGCGAACAGCCCAGACAGCATCCTAGTTACCTCCATCAAAACTTGGTGCGAAAAAAAATTGTGCTTGAGACTGGCAGTGAAGACAGGAGAGGGGGGGGGGGGGGGGGCAGTGCCGGGGAAGGAGAGATAAGGATACAACACAGTGGAAGGGAAGGAACATGGATGGGCTTAATTAACAGGAATGAACAGGGATGAAAAGGTATAAAATATATTCATCTTATTTTTTAGTTTCCTCCCTAGACCTCCATCAAACTTATGAAAACATCCATTATATTCCTCTTCAAGATTAATTTGTAAAAACAAATCGGTAAAAAAATGTCACGGCCGAAGGCCGGTTCTTCCTACCAATTAATATAAATAATTGTTCGAGAACCTTCCGAAAATGCGATATTTTCACAGAGCCAGCCCTATGGAATTTTTCGGGAGTCAATTCACGACCGACGAAATTGAGTTGCATACACCCTAGGATTGCTCAGGCTGAGCTTAGGTCAGTGGCACAAATAATTTTTAATTCTAAGTACTAGCGCACAAAGGGCAGGGCTTACAAGTTTTCCATTTTCGCCAATTGTGCAGTACATTAGCTAACAAAATGCGTATGTGAAGCCTAATCGACCTTATACCTCCTCAAATATCCAATTAGATGTCCTTCTCAAGCTGAAAAGGGTTGACTAGAGTATTCTAAGGCTATAATCTACACGAAAGCAGGCAGTATGGTGATTTATTGGAACTCCGATGGAGGCCCTGCTCAAAACTGACGTTTACACAAAATCAGACAGTGCTTGTTTCTGGGTATATCAAATATAAATGTTCGTTCTTTTTTGCACTTTTCTACTCTGAACTAGGCTATTCCTCAAGTGAAAATTAACAGCCAAAATAACTTTTCGAGAACCTTCCGAAAATGCAATATTTTCACAGAGCCGGTATGGAATCTTTCGGGGGTCAAATCACGACCGACGAAATTGAGTTGCATACGGTACACCCTAGGATTGCTCAGGCTGAGCTTAAGTCAGTAGCACAAATCATTGTTAATTCTTAGCATATTTTTCTACCGAAAAATGCACAAATTTATTATGAGGGAAGCTCTAGGGGATGTTTTTCTATGGTTGACGGAGGTCTAGCGAGGAAAGTAAATAAACAATTAATACATGAATTAATAGACCAAAAAAACAGCCACTGGCCTCTTAAGTATTACAATCCGTGTACGTCGATGCCTTTATTTCCATTTTTCTGGCTTATATTAAATTAATTTACTAAACTTACGAGTAATCTACGAAACTCAAGAGTTATTATAATGTAAAACTTGCAAAATAAACAAACCAAAACTGGGACGACACAAAATAAATGCAAAAGAACTTATCGAAATCGCTATGCGGAAATAACGCTTATTAAAATAACATTTTGAAATAAAAGAACACAATCCACCACATACTGTAGGGTGTACAGTATACTACATGAGCATATAATAAATGACATGTTTTACTCCTTTAAATAATAAATAGAGTTATATCACTTAATGCTAGCTAGAATATAATGAAAATGAGTATCGTAAACTGAAGGGGTTAAATATTACATTCTACAACAACCCTCTGCACCACCACCACAAGATGAAAGACGTGATTCCGGACGATATTCCCCCCATCAATATTGCAATCCAATATTCGCGGTTCCGATATTATTGTTGGGTTAGCCTGGGCGGATTTCCGGTGGTCCTATAGCCTTAGTCCGGACGCTACTCAAATTGGTGCGCTTAAAAGGGGCAGGTAGTCGCTTTTCTGGACCACCTTCTCTCTCATGTTTAGCATATTAGTTTTGAGATTTTAAGACGTTCGTTCCATTAGCTTGTCGATTTTAAGACTTTTCGCCCCATTCCTTTGTCAATATTAAGACCTTTCGTGCCATTTAGGTGTTGATTTTTTTCCTGGAGAGTGATAGCGAGCCTGTAATTTGAGAAGGAACCGGACTAAACCCAAAAATAAATAAATAGATAATTACATAGACTAAAACAAAAAAAAACACTACCCCCGTAAGCCGAATTCACATGAACAATATTAGTGGCGAATGCTATCGGAGTTTGAAATCTACTAGCAGCTATCTTGTTATTTTAAGGAATTCTGTGTTGTTGACTCTTGTATAATATAAGACTTACAATTATTTGCTTTTTTCTTGTGGTAGCTTCCATCTCCATTACTGATGCTGATGAGGTATAGTCTATTCGCTGTAAGTAGGCGAGAAATCATGACCTCTATCTTCTGTAACTCAAAAAGGGCTAGAACATATTGGCTGTAAATTTCCACATCTATTCCTTGACTGACTCTTCCCAAATGGTAGACATATTAGCTTGATTACACAAGTCATTTTTTAGTTACAGAGGTTATTAGGTCATGATTGTTCGCCTACTTACAACGAAAAGACTATAGCCACTCTACGGGTGTGCTGAATGGAACTTGGTCCATCAGGCTATTTGAGGGGGCAGCTCTCTCCCCCGTAAATATACTGTAGGTTGATCATATATTATAATGAGGAACTTATCAAGGGACGTCTTCTTGAAGCTTTCCACTGAGATGATCGTTATGTCTCTATTATCAAGCGGAATATTACACGTTTAACCCCTTCTGTACCGGTGACGTCCTTTTAACTTTATTCTGGCGTATATTAGACAATTTTAGTCAGTTTAAAAATGACTTCCAGCAATTAACAGGCTTCGAACTATCTTATTGAACCCATTTCACTACCACAGATCCTTCCTAAACTGCACAAAAAAGTCTAAATATAGCTAGAATCAAATTAAATAGACGTCGCCGGTACAGAAAGGGTTAATAGCCACGGAGGCTGTGCTATAACCAGGAGTCCGTACCTAACCCATGGCATTTCAGCTTTTCATTGAAGAGAAATTACTCCTGTCACTGTTCCTCGTTGTTATGGGTGTGTGTAGGTTGAATACTGGGCCTTCTAGGATATTCCACGTACAGTTTCTTTGTCAATATTAAGAGATTTCGTGCTATTTAGGAGTCTATTTTTTTCCTGGCGAACGATAGTGAGCCTGTAATAATGGAAGAACCGGCCTTCGGCCGTGACATTTTTCTACCGAAAAATTTACAAATTAATCTAAAATGGGGATCTAATGGATGTATGTTTAAGTGTTAGGAAGGAAACTAAAAAAAAAACAAAAAACAATAGATATACCATATGAAATAATCGACCTAAAAATAAACCCTTGCCCCTTAAGTAGTTCAGCAATAATTATTGTTAATTGCCAGCAAGCTATAAATGTACTAAAGAGGTTCTTTTGTGTAGCTTAACCCTATCTTTTATTGTGCTATGTGTATGAAGGAGACAAAAGGCAAAGTAGCCTGTAACAATTTCCTCCCAAAGTTGAAAGAGTGATAGGGAAACAAATTCACGGTACGTTAGAATCAAAATGTCAGGGAACACGTAGCTTGAAGGAGTTTAAGCCATAGCATAAGATAGATTGAGGGAGAGAGTTTTAAGGTTTACTTGTTGAGCAGAAGAAAGATTGATGCGACGTGAGTGTTTTTGCCCCTCCCTGCTGCACTGCATTACCTTGGAGATTATAAAAGAGCTTCACCTCGTTAGTTTGATTATAAGTCACTTCAAATCATTTATATATATATATATATAGCCTACACACACACACACACACACACACACACACACACACACACACACGGTGGCCGAGCGCGCTTAGTACTCTGTATTGGGAGCGCTAGCTCTGGTGTCGGGGGTTCAATCCCAGGCGCCGGCAGGGGAAGTTCTCTCAAAAACTTTCCCTGGCCGTGAAGGCAAGATCTGGGCGGATCGTCTCGGGGGACCCACAAAGTCTCCTGCCCACGTCCTACTCCCTTGGGAGTATGTAGGCGCTCTCGTTAGCTGCCAGGATCAGTCTGTTGATCCATTAGGATAAGATCTAGGTTAAGTCTGTGTATTTTCAGCCCCATTGGCTGCCGGCTTGAAATAAACCGATTATTATTATTATTATTATTACACACACACACACCACTAACATCAACACAGAAAGAACAACTTGAAAAAGTGCAGAAAAGATCTTGCAAGATAATTCTAGGGCTCTCATACACACACTACCCCGAAGCGCTACGGGCTCTGGGGTTCGAAACCCTATCTAGCAGATACCAACAACTCACATTGTAGATTGGTCAGAAGCTAGTCACAAGCCCCCTGCATCGCGCCTGCTCCCCCCCCCCCCCCCATCTCCCGCCCCAACCAACCCCAGGAGAGCTATCAGGCATCATAACACAATTACCGCCATACGTGTGAGAAGTTGAACCACGAGATATCAAGCAAGTACCATACCCTATAACGTGAACCTAATCAACCAACAGTAAGACAAGCCATAAAACAATACTAGTATGCGACCAATCCTTTATTACGTGTTTCCATATCTAGTGTCTAACCCACCAACACTGTGAGAAGGCAGTGTCACACGAACTGTTTTTTCCGTCAACGTTCATAGGTAATTGTAGCCAGACCACATCATAGTTTAATTAAAAAAAAAAAAAAAAAAAGTACCGTAAGATTCCTAACAAATTCTACCTCCGGTCAGTTCTCCACTTCTAACGCGAATAAGCCTCAAAATTATACAGGAAAAATGGGTAAATAAACTGTGTAATACAAAAATAACAAATAGTTATAAATTAGTAGTAAATATAGTAATAAATGATGCGAGGTGTGGTGGAGTGGTCTTGCCACTGGACTGGTAATCCAATGGACCCGGGTTCGAATCCCAATATGTCAATGGGAAGATATTATTGGGATGGAATTTGTGCTGTACCTAGTACCAGTGCATTACCACAAAGCCCACCGAAACGCCAAATAAAGATCCTCATTGTTCCCTGATATTAAATAGCACTCTATGAATATTCCCATATTCAAAATATGCTACAGGGGGACAATGCCTAGTGAGTTCATTGTTCAATAGGTGGCGTTCTGAGAGTGAGGTTCTAGGAGGTGAGACAGTGAAGCAATGCAGCTTCAGAGATGGGGCTGATTCAAGCCGTGAATGGGCAACTATGATTGTTGATTTGTGAAAGAGAACTTGATGTTAATAATTTTCTCTAAGAATATAATTTAGTTATATGTACCGGTACCGTATTTCGTTCGTCAAGCCCGTGGTAAAGTTCAATATATATATATATATATATATATATATATATATATATATTATATATTATATATATAGGAAAAAGATAATTGGTATTGGTTTTAACCCCTTGAAAACGAGGGACCGAGCAAAAGCTGAATAAAGTAACTAAATCTTAACTAGTTTATCATGAAATGAGTATGCAAACTTTTAGATCAGTGTTCTACAATCGCCTACTTGTGTTCTTTAACTCTTCGTTAATTCATGTATGAACATAAAAGTATTATGGTTGATATACGAGTGTTAATGTCGTAAACTAAAGGAAAAATATAGTTAACACAGTAACATTGAATACAGATTTTGATAGTGGTAATGTATCCGGTCTTTTACGATTAAATTAAGATTATATATGTATCTACAGTGAACGGAGAGAAAAATAACTGACGCAAGTATATACTGTACCTATGAGACCAACCTCACGAAACTGGTCCAAAGTGAATTAGCCTTCCGTGACTCGATTATCCGTATGGCCCTCCCTCCAACCCAATCAATCATGCCACCCACATCCCTCCGGCATACACGGCTTTTATGGCAAGAATATTGATGACTAAAACAGAAACACAGCGATATATCTTACGTCAGTCACCACTGGGCCAGCAAAATGTTCTGCTTACAAATTTAGGGGGTACTACTCGCTTTTCATAGACCCCCTTCTCTCTCATGTTTAGCATATTAATTTTGAGGTTTTAAGACGTTCTTTCCGTTAGTTTGGCGATTTTGAGACCTTTTGCCTCATTTTTGTTGTCAATATTAAGACCTTTCGTGCCCTTTAGGTGTCTATTTTTTCCTCAATTTTTGGAAGGAACCGGCCTTCGGCCAGGACATTTTTCTACCGAAAAATTTACAAATCTATCTTGAGAGGGGGTTTAGGGTTTTTTTCGTCTAAGCTTGTTGGAGGTCTAGCGAGGAAACTAAAAAATAAATTAATAAATGAATATATAGACCAAAACCAAGCAGTACCCCCTTAATATAAAAGTTCACAACATTCAACAGGAGAAAAGCACCACATTGGCAGACGAAAAAACACGTACGGTATTCCAAACAGTTTCGATGTCACCCTCCAGTTCCTCTCCAACTTTCCACCGAAGAGGGTTGACAGTTGTCAGCGAAACTGTTTGGAAAAACTGTTTTTTCATCTGCCAGTGTTTTTTTTTTTTTTTTTTTTTTTTTTTTTTTTTTATCACGCCAGTCTACTTTTCCTGCCAAAAGTTAACAATATAGAATGGAGCGAACAAAACAGCGAAAAAAGGTTTAAGACAATCCACAGTGTAACGTAAAAAAATACAACAATAATACGCTACATTTTTTTTGTTAATGAAAATAAACAGGCCTACCCAATATTAAAATGCCTACTATACACGGGTAAATTCATAGTCACCTTCAAATTAAATATATACCTGTGAGAGCATTAACCTCTTCTGTAATGGCGACGTCCTTTGAATGTTATTCCAGTTAGTATTAAGCGATATTATTCAGTTTCAAAATGGCCTTCAGAAATTAACAAGCTTCGAAGTATCTCAGTTAACCCTTTTTACGAATACAGATCCTTCTCAAACTGTAAACAATCCTTTAAATATAGCTAAAATAATATTACAAAGACAAAGAAGTACAAAGGAAATCAAGCAACAACAGATCTAGTGACCCTTCTAGGTTGCTTGTCCTCCAAAACACTGAGGATCAAGTGTCCAAACAGTGGTTTAGAGTGGGTAAGGGAACATTGGAAAGGGAATTACTGCCCTGGAACTAATGTCCGTGGCAGGATTAGGAAGTTAGTAGGGGACAGATGGGTTAGTAACTGAGGGGGGGATAAAATAAAGTTATTCATTTACAAACGCAGTCAGTCGCGGGTTTGATGCGAGATATTTGTCTAGGTCGAGTTTAAATGAATCAACGGTGATGCAGTCTATAACGTTTCGGGGAAGACATCACCAGTACAGAAGGGGTTAAACTCTGCTACAACACATCACTTTGACCAAGTTCGTGTCTTGGCAGCTTGACAACATAGCAAATACTGTAAAAACGTTGACTAAACTCTCCCCATAAGGTGCTGATACATCCCATACTCAATAATTGCCCCTCTTAATCCTCTTACGCACACATGGGACTCATATTTCTAGGGCTGAGAACAAGAAGGGCAGGTATCATAAACTAGCTATATTACGATACACAATATACAGAAAATAACCTGTTCCATTAATGCAACTAAGGCCAATATTGTCAATTCAGAACGCCTGTAAAATCAAGAAATTATCCAGATGCAATGGCCTTGATATGAAACGGGAAGAACACAATTGTGAAGTAATAACCAATTAAATAATCTGTCCCTCATGCATTGAAGATTGAGATTGAATGTTTGTGTGATATTCTAGGATTGGTTAAAGCTAAAATAATATGATACAGTATATTATATTTGACATAGTACCATACGCATGTTAAACTAAAAGTATAAGATAATTCAATAGGATTAATAACTTAAAGAGTTTTTTTCTGGACCCCCGTCTCTCTCATGTTTAGCTCCATTAATTTTTTGATTCTAAGATATTAGCCCCATTTTTTTGTCAATTTTTAGACCTTTCGTGATATCTAGGTGTCCGGTTTTGCATGGCGAGTGGTAGCAAGCCTGTACTTTAGGAGGAACCAGTCTTTGGCCGGGACTTTTTTCTACCAAAAAATGTACAAACATATTTTCAAGAGGGAAATTCGGGGTAATTTTTGAAAACTTAATGGAGGTCTGTGAAAAATAAATCAAGACAAAAAAGCCCATCACTACTATTTTGGCAATTTCCTATAGGGTTTCACAAAAATTTTCAAAGCCTTTACCCCTTTCATTGCGGCGACTTTCATTGGGAAGTACATGCCCAGGCACGGTTTTTCTAGCTAATTTTCTTTCATTATAACACGCCCTAGTGCAAAAAGTATCATAGCACACCAAACGAAACTGGTCTCACTGAAAAATTCAGCTAAAACACTCCCTATACAAGTCTATGTGATTCATTCATAGCTCCCATGGCCTTGCTGGGAATCCTTTTGTCTCGCAGTCAGTCGGGACCCAGCTGAAGCATATTATTGTTTATTGTTTTATCTTTTTCCACTAGTGATAACTCAATGAAATACCTAATCATTTTAGCAACTAATGTGTTTGTTAGACGGTATGAGTTATGTTCTCTATCTTATAATGAACCTCACATTTGTACCTGGTAAATAGCTGCCACAAATACATGTAGAAGTTGGCCTGTTTTAGGTTGAATTTCAGCTTCTAAAACACCTCTTGTTTGGAAATAGACCCTCTCACAACCGATGCTTGTAGTAGAATTATATTACTATCGCAGAGAAGCTTGTGGAGGCCTCTGGCAACAAGCAGAGCAGCTCGGTGCTACCAAAGTCAGCTGATAATACCAATACATATGGGTATGTCACCCACAGTATGAGCCTTTAATAAATAGGACATATCCATATGTCGGCTGTTTAAGATCTCGACCTAACTGTAGAGTGAAGGTATTAATTTTATTAACTTTGCACCTACTTTTATGGACTGCATAAATATTCGATTAATTTATATACTATCTGCTAAACACATTCATCCTTATTTCCTCTGTTATTTAATCCAAATATACTTATTTTCACACAGTACCCCTATCCTATATTAACCCCTTCACCACCAGCAATGTTCATAATATTGTGGTTACCATTAGACGATTGTTTTTAGTTTGCAATATACTTATACGACTCAAATAGGTAAATACAATATCAATAAACCCTCATAGTGACATAGGCCCTTCTTAAACTGCACATAATCATTACATTTTAACCAGAATCAAAGGTAAAAAGGCATCATGGTACGTTAATCAACTAAGTATATATAAACACACACACATAAAAAAGTGAATTACACTCTCGCTCTCCCACAATCTCCTAATATATCACTTACTTCCCACACTATCCAAACTAATATACACCCAGCAAGCCACGTCTCCATCCAAAGCAATAATTAAGCCTTTCAGTACCGGTGTCGTCCTTTTAACTTTATTCTGGCTACTATTACACGATTTTATTCAGTTTAAAAAGGGCCTCCAGCAATTAACAGACTGCAAACTATCGCACATACCCTTTTTACTAAAACAGATACTTCGTAAGCTGCACAAAATCGTCTAAATATAGGTAGAACAAAGTGAGAAATACGTCGCCGGTACAGTAGAGGTTGACCATACTCATTCATTCATATAGCCTAATAATGTTGTAGAATGCTGCACAGGCCTAACAGTTAAATGTCTCTTAGGTACAGTCACTTATCAAAATTCATGGACCGACTATGTTTTCTTATGTAAATGTATCTATCTGAATTTTTTTTTTTTTGAAATTGCTTTTTAATGAATAGTAAATCAAGATTTGTATTTATATAGAGAAAATTATATTCATAAATTCGTTTCCAGAGATATACTTCCATCATTCGAAATAGGTGTGTTACGACCGGGCACTCGGGTACACTAGGGCTCTTACACAGGACTCGAGTATGGCTCGCTGCCACAACGGAAACACACGATCCCAACCCCAGAGTACTGCCAGCCGAACAAAAAACGCCACTACCCTCCAGAGTTCTATCTGCTATAACGGGGTATACAAGAACTCGGTACTAGCGTTTCACACAACAGACTAATAACAAGACGGGAGTTATCTAGTCTGGTCAACAATCAAACAAAGAAGAAAGTACTACAACACTAAAGAATAGTGTTGGCCGAAGCCGAAGTAATCCACCCTTGAACTAAGAACTTAAGAAGTCCCTCCACCCTCTACTTCGGATCGGCACTATTACGTTACGTTAAAACAATAGTCCTCGAGCATCAAGCAAGGAATCTTCTGATAAGTTAGATGCTTCTCGAATACTCATAAGAAGTAAGTATCGGATTTTGAACAGCAATTTAATGAATAACTCACTGGTAATTAAAGGCTTTAAAATTGACATAAGAAGAATTATAAGAATAAGCAATAGGATATGGCAAACATTAAGAAGAAGTACTCCGACAATGCACTGGCAATAGCCTACTAAGATTGTGCTCGTGGGCCACTAATCTCTGAAGTAGCTAAGCGTGCCACACATGAAATCAATAGTGCTTAAACAATAATATACATAAGGAGAAGCTTCAATACTATGCTGTATCTGCTGGTCGAGCAAAGTCTAGCTGGGATATCTAAGGTTAAGAGACAATGGCTGAGCAAGCGGCTCGTAGCCTAGCGAGGTCCTTAAGACTGTGCGGCCAAATTACGGTAATTGACGGGATGCTCTCTTGAGAGATCCAGATCACTAGTATCTGGTTCTCTCCTGGCGATCCTCTCAAAGTCAAGCAAATGAGATAGCACAGTGTTGGGTGGCACAGGCAAAAGCCCTCACTCGCAACACAGTGCTAAACTCCCACGGTACACAGTCAGAAAGACCACCTAGGCGTTCCACGTCTCCGTTGCAATTGTACTGGTTCAACCGCAACCTAGTACTCATAGGAAATCACAACTCAGAAAACCCTATCCCAGTCTAGCATTGCCTAAACCAGCAGAAAAACAGGAACATGAATAATCGCACACAGGGAAATGCATATACGAGTGCAACAAACATCAATCAATCCTATTCTAGTTAACCCTTCCAAAAATAGGCTATCTAACAGGCATTTATCTCGTGAGAACTCAAGCGATAATACTTTGGCTGACTAAATCTGCACCAAAGGGGTCATGGAGGTTAAACAGGGACGAGAAGAGAAGAAGATAGGCTGTTCAGAGAGTAGAGAAAGTTCACATCAGTCGGAAGAATATGGATAGTTGCAAGGGATATGAGAAGTCGCTTTGCCTGATGAGTTCTGAGTAAAGCATGGCGAGACCCTCCCTTTTTATACTCGGCCCTCTAGCGGCATATCTCAAACTACTTAAGGACCGCCCACTGGCAATCATGACGTCATATTCTCTCTCAATCTGGGATCGACAAAGAACTTCCCCACGCGCTGAAAGGGAGGAAGGGAGGAGGGAGGAGGGAGTGAGGCCTACACACCTCGTGGCGCGCTCACTGGCCGTCGTTACATAACTCTCTCTCTCATCATTGTATATAAGTCCCACACACAATACTTATATCTAATGATATAAAATAGAACTCGTTGACTTAGAAGAAAACAAAATACATAATGATAATACTTATAGTACAACGGTTCACATAAACTGAGTTAGGAAACTCTACACAGACTACAGCCAAAGTTCCTGCCCTGACGATCCTAGCGAGAGTGGGGCCTGACTGGGCGTTCTGTACAGCATTGCTCATACTCGACATGCGTCACACCTCCCCCCAAGATTTTTACTTGCTCAACCCTGAGCTAAAATCTGATATACAGAACCCCATCAAACCCCTCACACCCAGCGACCGCATGGCACTAAAACAACGCTGAGTTTATCACTAAAACACATCTTATAAAAAAAAAATTCACATTTCATAACTCCTCCCAACAATAGTAAAAGACATAATATCATGCTCCCAGAGCGAGCTTACAGCAGCTCAGCCGTTTGATAGTTCGTGGACTACTCAAACACTATAGGCTATGACAAACTTATACAATTATCTATATCAAAAAGAAAGAGTTTTTATATGATTTTTATATTTTAATATGTTTTTTTCCGGCTGCACTATAAGGGCAGCCTATTTTCTTCTATACCAAACGCTCAACAATCCTGCTTTACGACCCAGTAACGCTGGGCTACAACCGCGAGCCAACAAGCACCAAGCGCAAAATACTACTCAAACACCAAAGCAGGAGGCTACCCGTGTGTCAATCTCTTCGGGATCATACACCTGTGATAGCCTACGACCTGATCATCTACCCTCGATAAACAATCCGCAATCACATTGTCACATCCCCGCAATATGCCGGATGTCCAGGTTATACTCCTGCAACATCAATGACCACCGGGTCAGTCTCATATTGCGATTGTGAAATTGATTTAGGAATCTCAAAGGGTGATGATCAGTGTAGATAACCACGACTGGGCCATAGGCTGGAACATACACCTCGAAGTGCCTGAGTGACAGCACAATCGCCAGTAATTTCCTTTTCTATTGTAGAATAGTTCTTTTGTGCAGCATTGAACTTCTTAGAAAAGAAACTTACTGGGTGTTCCACACCTTCATTGTCTGTCTGTAGCAAGACGGCACCAGCCACTAGCATCTGTTGCCAGCTGAAAAGACCTGTTAAAGTCTGGGGCCCTGAGTATCGGGTGAGTACACAGCAAATGCTTCACTAAATTAAAAGCCTTTTCACACTCAGGCGCCCACAAAAACTTTTTGTCTTTAGATAACAAATCTGTGAGAGGTGCCAACACCGTGGAGTAACCTTTTATAAAGCGTCTGTAGTAGCCTATCATACCCAAGAATCTCATGATCTGCTTCTTGGTGGTTGGGTGCGGAAATTTATTGATAGCCTGTACCTTGTTCTGAGGAGGGCACACCTGTCCCCTTCCCACTACAAACCCAAGGTACTGCACAGTGGCTTTTACGAAGTCACACTTTGCCAAATTTACTACCAGACTTGCTTCACTAAGTTTCCGGAACAAGGTCTCCAGGTGCTCACAATGGCTCTCAAAGTCGTCATCATAAATGATTACATCGTCCAAGTATACGGTGCAATTTGGAATGTCCTTGACAATTTCATTCATCAGGTTCTGAAACGTTGCTGGTGCATTCTTAAGTCCGTAGGGCATAACATTACACCGGTAAGTACTCCCGTCCACCACAAAACCACATACCTCTTTAGCGCGCTCGGACAAAGGTACTTGCCAGTAACCTTTTACTAAATCAACTTTAGACAAAAACCGAGCATTACCAATTTTATCAACACTATCATCAACCCGAGGAAGAGGATATCGGTTAGTTGGAGTCAAACCGTTTAGCCTACGGAAATCAATACAGAAGCGTACCTTGCCATCTGGTTTAGGCTGCAGTGTTACGGGGGAAGTCCATTTAACGGTACCTTTCTCTATCAACCCTCTACCGAGCATATACTCCAACTCATCCCTCAGAGCGGGTAGTTTTATGGGGGGCACACGGTATGGGATTGACTTAAAGGGTAGATGGTGCCCCACGTCAACATCATGCATAGCCTGAGTAGTGAGGCCTGGATGTTCAGCGAATACAGTGGGGTATAAACCGAGCAACTGACGGATAGCTTCAAATTGCGGCTCAGGCAAATGGGCTATAGCCTCGTCAGCCCTTAGGCTCGAGTTCCCCGCCCACTGATCCGCTGAAACATGGTGATCCCAGCTATCCTCCTCTGAAGCTTGACTGTCCCCCTCTCCTTCTCCACCACGGCCGCAACAAGCCAACACAGGGACAGTGAGAGGCTCAGAGGGGCGCCTCACATACTCTTTTATCAGGTTCACGTGACATAACTGATTCTTCTTCCTCCTGTCTGGAGTGGCAACAAGGTAATCTAGGTCCGAAATTTTCTCCACAATTTTATAGGGTCCAGTATACTTCGCCGACAAGGGGTTACCCACCAAAGGCAACAAAATCAACACCTCCTGTCCCACAATGAACTCCCGGAGCTTCACTTTGCGATCATACCTGTCCTTCATTAAAGCTTGTGACCCTGTTAAATTCCGACCTGCCATCTCCAGACTCTTAAGCATGCGCTCACGGCTTTCAAACACATACTTCAACAAGGAACAAGGCGGCACAGTTCCTTCCCAAATTTCCCGCAGCATATTAAGGGGGCCCCTGACTCGGTGTCCAAAAATCAGCTCGTTTGGACTAAATCCCAGGCTCTCACCAGGCACTTCCCGAGCAGCAAACAGTACATACGGCAATCCAAGATCCCAATCTCTTCCGTTATCAGCACAATAACACCTGAGCATGCTTTTAAGGGTGGCATGCCACCGCTCAAGCACCCCTTGGCTCTCAGGGTGATACGCTGACGATACCACCGCCCGTATTCCATGCTGTTGCATTGTTTGCTTAAAGAGATTGGAGGTGAAATTGGACCCCTGATCAGACTGAATCTCCTCCGGGTACCCGTACCTTGAAAAGTACCACAACAAGTTACTGACTACCGTCTTAGCCATGCCGTTTTTCATGGGGTATGCATCGGGGTATCTAGTGGCAACATCCATGATGGTTAACAAAAATTTATTACCAGCCTTTGTGGGAGGGAGGGGACCAACCATGTCAACAACAATCTTACTAAAAGGTGGCCCAATTACAGGAATAGGGTGCAACGGAGCTTTAGGAATAACTTGGTTTGGTTTCCCGACCCGTTGACAAATATCACATGAGTTTATCCAGGACTGCACATGAGACTTCATCCCCGGCCACCAAAACAACTTCCCCAAAGCCGCCACCGTTTTTCTTACCCCCAAATGTCCTGCCAGCGGTGTGTCATGCGCCAAACTCAGTAGGCTATCCCTGCACTCCCGCGGCACCATCAACTGGTCCACTACCCCGGACCCCATCTTCCAGCTACGGTTAGGGTCTTGAAAACGCCGATACAGGATGCCATCTAAATAAAAAAAATCTCCCGGCTGTGCATCACCGTCCTCGTCGAGCTCCACAGCTCCATTAGCACACGTTTGGAGCTCAGGGTCCTCCAGCTGCAACCGACGTATATCTGAGGGTGCCAAGCGATCTAACTGCTCCCGGAGCAATGCATGACCCTCCCCGATACTGAGCTGCTCCCTCTGTCTCTCTCGATGTTCATAACGTTGCTGTCGTGGAGACTCGTCATGCCCAGCCTCGTCACTCTCGATGACAGGCCCAGGGGCTACTCCAGAACTAAGTAATGGTGCTAATACTGAATCACCCAGGAGAGCCGCCGAGTCAAAACTCTTAAAACCAACTCCAGCTTTAGCCTCCTCCTGTTGATCGTTCCTCTGCTGGTCTGAAGACGGAGGACTAGGCTGTGACACTTTAGCTGCCCGAGCTCGGGTGACAGCACACGCCATGGGTTGTGCCTGGCACCGCTCGACCCACTCTCGCTCTTCCCTACTCACGTCGGCCGGCCTCTCGGCAACGACTAAGGGTAGAACCTCAGAAGCGGGCATTGCAAAGTCGTTGCCGAGAAGAAGGTCGACGCCCTCCACTGGCAGTTTCTCCACAATCCCAACATCCAATTCACGTGCCACACCATCCACCTCCAACTCCAACCGCACCAGCGGGTATGACCGAGTTGCATTAATACCCTGCACCACCACCACCCGAGCCGCATTTATAGGGTAGCCAGTCAAGTTTTTCATCAAAGTCTGGGAAGCACCTGTATCACGCAAGACCTCTACTCCATGCTTGCGCCCCGCCCACATCACGCAACCCCGTCCTCTATGGTCGCAAAAAACATCCTGAGCAGGGTTCGAGCCTCCAGGTGCTTCTGCATTGGCTGTGCCTCAGCCTCTGACGAACTGCCCCGGGCAAACTCAGAAGGCTTCAGAGACACACCAATGTTGCAGGCCAAAGACACAGCTGCTGTAGGTGGTTTGCTAGGACAGACTCTTGCAAAGTGCCCCTTTTTATGACATTGATAACACTCTAACTCCCCTTTGGGCTTCCTTGGTACTGGGAAGGGCCCGGCCCCTTCTTAAATGGACGGTGCTAGTCTTGTGGTCAGTCTTGGTATCATAACTCTTGTACTTGTTTGCATAAGATATATTACTAACTCGGGGGGGTGGGGCGTCACGCCCCTTGTTACCTGCCTCACTACGCTGGGCAGACCCGCACCCACGAATTAATGATAGCCGGAGGTCAGCCATCTCAGCTGCCTCCTGTAGAGTTTTTGGATTCTTTTCTTTAATAGTTAAAGTCATTTCTGCACCTGTACACTTATAAAACTGCTCGAGCAGAAACAGCTCAGTCAACTGTTCGGCCGTCTCAGCTTTCTCAGAACGTGTCCAGTTTGTAAGTGCATCTTTTAAGTCCCGGGCATGTTCAAGAAAGGTCGCCTCCCTAGTCTTTGTAACACCCCGAAACTTCAATCGATATGTTTCTGGTTGCAACTCGTATGCCCGTAGGACAGCTCTCTTCAATTCTGGGTAGTCAATGCAAGACTCTAAAGGTAGTGCATCATAAGCCTTCAGACCCTTACCCGTAAGTCTTGAGGAGACTAGAGCTGCCCACTTCTCTTCAGGCCAATTATGCTCCCTACACTTCTTCTCAAAACGATTAAAAAATTCTGTGACTTCAGTTTCACTAAATGCCGGCACCAATTTGACTAAGTGGGACAAGGACTGTTCTCTTACTTGGCCCTCACGGCCCATCCGAATCCCTGTCGACTCTGCACGAGTCTTATCTAAATCTATTTGAGCACAATATTTCTCTGAGGAGTCGTACCTAAGCTCAGCCTCGTGCCTCCTAATCTCAGCCTCAATCTCCTTCTCCTGCTTCCTAGACTCAATCTCCTGCTTCCTAGTCTCATCCTCCCGCCTCCTGGTCTCATTCTCCATTTTAGCAAGCTCGAGTTTAAATATCATCTCAGGAGACAGGCCGGAAGAGGGAGCTGCCACTACTGAGGGAGGGGGGGCAAGAACTGGGGAACCACCATACGCACCGCCCGAGGGCACTCCAATCTTCCAATGCTCATCCCTCTGTGGGAGAGTGCTAACCTCCGGCAACTGAGTGGACGGCACTGTGGGAGTCGAGTGAGAGGGGATCTGGGGAGGAACCCCCCCAAACGCCCTCTCCTCCGAAACCCCATGTCGCCCACGCAACACCCAGGAAATCAGCTCCCCCTTGGACATCCCTCCTACATTGGATAGACCCAAAACCTTGGCTATCAGGTGCAAGCCATAAACATTCACCCCAGTCAGCCTCTCCTCCGTCACGTGGTACCGCTTACTCACAAAAAGTCTAGCATCCTCCTCACTAGTTACTAACGGCACCTCCTCACTTAGCATCTCTCGCTCCTCGTCAGTACTAGGGCCCGACATACTGAAGTTCACCAAAAAATTCTCGAGACAAAAGTGTTAAACTCCCTTATGCAAGCACTAATTACTAAATTAACTGGAGTCTCTTAAATGCTCTCCTAATTGCCTTACAAAAAAAAATATTCTTCAATATGTACGCTAAAGTACGAACAAACAAATGTTGTACAACTCTGCAAAAAATTATACTGTTCACAAAATCCTAAGCAAGGTCGCCATTTGTTACGACCGGGCACTCGGGTACACTAGGGCTCTTACACAGGACTCGAGTATGGCTCGCTGCCACAACGGAAACACACGATCCCAACCCCAGAGTACTGCCAGCCGAACAAAAAACGCCACTACCCTCCAGAGTTCTATCTGCTATAACGGGGTATACAAGAACTCGGTACTAGCGTTTCACACAACAGACTAATAACAAGACGGGAGTTATCTAGTCTGGTCAACAATCAAACAAAGAAGAAAGTACTACAACACTAAAGAATAGTGTTGGCCGAAGCCGAAGTAATCCACCCTTGAACTAAGAACTTAAGAAGTCCTCCACCCTCTACTTCGGATCGGCACTATTACGTTACGTTAAACAATAGTCCTCGAGCATCAAGCAAGGAATCTTCTGATAAGTTAGATGCTTCTCGAATACTCATAAGAAGTAAGTATCGGATTTTGAACAGCAATTTAATGAATAACTCACTGGTAATTAAAGGCTTTAAATTGACATAAGAAGAATTATAAGAATAAGCAATAGGATATGGCAAACATTAAGAAGAAGTACTCCGACAATGCACTGGCAATAGCCTACTAAGATTGTGCTCGTGGGCCACTAATCTCTGAAGTAGCTAAGCGTGCCACACATGAAATCAATAGTGCTTAAACAATAATATACATAAGGAGAAGCTTCAATACTATGCTGTATCTGCTGGTCGAGCAAAGTCTAGCTGGGATATCTAAGGTTAAGAGACAATGGCTGAGCAAGCGGCTCGTAGCCTAGCGAGGTCCTTAAGACTGTGCGGCCAAATTACGGTAATTGACGGGATGCTCTCTTGAGAGATCCAGATCACTAGTATCTGGTTCTCTCCTGGCGATCCTCTCAAAGTCAAGCAAATGAGATAGCACAGTGTTGGGTGGCACAGGCAAAAGCCCTCACTCGCAACACAGTGCTAAACTCCCACGGTACACAGTCAGAAAGACCACCTAGGCGTTCCACGTCTCCGTTGCAATTGTACTGGTTCAACCGCAACCTAGTACTCATAGGAAATCACAACTCAGAAACCCTATCCCAGTCTAGCATTGCCTAAACCAGCAGAAAACAGGAACATGAATAATCGCACACAGGGAAATGCATATACGAGTGCAACAAACATCAATCAATCCTATTCTAGTTAACCCTTCCAAAAATAGGCTATCTAACAGGCACTTATCTCGTGAGAACTCAAGCGATAATACTTTGGCTGACTAAATCTGCACCAAAGGGGTCATGGAGGTTAAACAGGGACGAGAAGAGAAGAAGATAGGCTGTTCAGAGAGTAGAGAAAGTTCACATCAGTCGGAAGAATATGGATAGTTGCAAGGGATATGAGAAGTCGCTTTGCCTGATGAGTTCTGAGTAAAGCATGGCGAGACCTCCCTTTTTATACTCGGCCCTCTAGCGGCATATCTCAAACTACTTAAGGACCGCCCACTGGCAATCATGACGTCATATTCTCTCTCAATCTGGGATCGACAAAGAACTTCCCACGCGCTGAAAGGGAGGAAGGGAGGAGGGAGGAGGGAGTGAGGCCTACACACCTCGTGGCGCGCTCACTGGCCGTCGTTACATAACTCTCTCTCTCATCATTGTATATAAGTCCCACACACAATACTTATATCTAATGATATAAAATAGAACTCGTTGACTTAGAAGAAAACAAAATACATAATGATAATACTTATAGTACAACGGTTCACATAAACTGAGTTAGGAAACTCTACACAGACTACAGCCAAAGTTCCTGCCCTGACGATCCTAGCGAGAGTGGGGCCTGACTGGGCGTTCTGTACAGCATGCTCATACTCGACATGCGTCACAGGTGTAGTCCACGATTTTTGATGAGTGACTGTACGTACCGGTATCTGAAGCTCCAACTGACTGCCTGTGTCCCAGAATAATGATAACTATTTCTCACAGGTCTCTAGATTGGAAGCTCTTCAAGGGGATGTCACTTAAAGGGCACTTATTCTGGATCCCTTTCTCCCTATTGTTTTGCCCCATTAGTTTTGAAACTTTAGGATGTTTGCCCCATTAGTTTGGCAACTTTAAGACCTTTTGGCCCATATATACAGTATACTTATTTTTTCAATTAACCCATCCAATCCCAGCGACGGCTACCAGCCGTCAGTAGATAAGTCACTCCCCAGTCCCAGCGACGGCTGGAAGCCGTCAGTAATGTACTTTCCTTGTAACTGCCTGTATCAGGCTGTGCCTGGTACCACAACAGTTTGAGAACTGCTTTCGATATGGCAACACTTCTCAGCTTATATCCAACCCTCTGAAGGCTGAGAGAGCCAGTCTTCCTTCATCTTTTGAGGTGGAAGGTTGTTCTATCTTGCCATTTTGGCCACATTGCTTGGGACTGGGGGGGGGGGGGACTTTTATTACTGTATCCTACAGTACAGTAGTTTTTTTTAAAGACCTTCGTGCCATTTACGTGTTGATGTTTTCCTGGCGAGCGAGAGCGAGCCTGCAATTAAGGAGAAACCGATCTTCGGCTGGGACATTTCTCTACCCAAAAATATACAAACATATTTCGAAGGGGGGTCTTGGGGGTATTTCTTAGAGCCTGATGGAGGGTTAGGGAGTAAACTAAAAACCTGCCATCAATTGAAGTCTGAAGCTATTCTTCCTGCCTATGTACAGTATCTCTCCCAATCCCTTACCTTTCTTTCCAAATCCCTTATCAATCCTTTATCTTCCTATCTCAATCCCTATTCTTCAACATGCCGCCCAGTGAGGATTAGCCAGTCTGTTGTTGTTTGCTTTCCTTGTAGGCCTGTATAATTTCACCTCTGAATACCTCACCAGTAGGTAATGAAAGGGGCAAGAGGAAGAGATAAAAAACATAATGAAGACAGGCAACAGGAAAGGGTAAATGATGTCAAGGAATAAAGTAACCAAAAGAAAGGGGGAAGGAGAAGAGAAGATAATAGATGAACACAGAATAATAATATATATTATATGATGAAGAGTAACAACGATACATTGGTGTAGAAAGCACATGTACAGCTACTTACAAATGTCTGTGAGCTCTTGCGATTATCTTTATGCAAAAATATCCATTTATATTGGTGTTGCGATCAAATCAGCTACATATTATTACAAACCTATAGTTTAGCTGATTTGATCTGAACATCAATCTAAAAAGTATTAATTGAACAAAGAAAATCGCAAGAGCTCACGAACATTTGTCAGTAGTTGTACATTAGATAACAAAAATGGAGAATAGCAATGCTGTTAAGTAGAACAATTGTGCAGTTATTGCTAAAGGCATCAAACTTAGCACACACTGCGAATTAAAACAGACGTGGATCCATCCTAGGTATGGCATACGTCGACTTTGGCAGCCCCATTACAATTAATGTTTATTAGAGTATTAAACACATTTTTTGCTCAAACTGTACATCGTGATAGAAATGTTTACCTGGTCACAAATTACTCATCTGGGCAAGGGAAGCAATTTATATTCAACTATGTCTGGCAAATCTCGACAGTTTGGTTTCCAAATGCTCTATTAATTCATCAAATTAGTTTCAACTGTCAACTTTTTCTACCAATTTGTGGCATGAAGCTGAGCTATAGCAACCTGCAAAAGTCAAACTGTCAACATTAACCAAAGAAAAGTCTGAATATAAGTTGATTCCTTAGTTCAGACGAGTCGAGTCGTTTGTCACTCAAACCTCCTCCAACAATTTATTTTCCTCATCTCTCCCTCATCTTCTCTACTCTGACAGTACCACCAACACCTGCAAAATAGCGTACTCTCAAAAGATCAAATTGACGATATGCAACACAATCTAGATAAATTGTCACATTGGGCCCAAATTTGGCAAATGAGTTTCAATGCGGATAAATGTAAAGTATATACTACATATCGGATACCTAAATGAGAAAGCAAACTATTCGATGAATGGCACTCAGCTTAAGAATGTAAACAGAGAAACCGATCTGGGAGTAACAATATCGAGTAACCTAAAACCGAGTCAACAATGTTCAAAAGTTGTTAAGAAGGCAAACAAAATAATTGGCTTTATAGGCAGGTCATTTGAGCATAAATCCAAAGACGTTATCCTAACCCTTTACAATTCCTTAGTCCGCCCTCTTCTGGAATACTGCGTTCAATGCTGGTGCCCTTATTACCAAAAAGACATAAACAAGCTAGAACGAGTTCAACGTAGAGTTACCAAAATGATACCTAGCCTAAAGAACAAACCATACGAAGAGCGTCTTAGAGAATTAAATCTATTTCCTTTAACCCAGCGCAGATTAAGAGGTGACTTAATTCAAGTGTTCAAAATCATCAAAGGCATCGACAATATGAACTGTAGTAAGTACTTCACTATGGACCAATCTAATTACACGCGGGGAAACGGTTGCAAAATTATTGGTAAATCTTTTAACTCACACGAATCTAAGAATTTTTTCTTCAATCGAGTTGTCAACTTGTGGAATGGGCTTCCCCGAGACGTTATAGACTGCAGCACCGTTGATTCATTTAAACTCCGCCTAGACAAATATCTCGCATCAAACCCGCGACTGACTGCGTTTGTAAATGAATAACTTTATTTTATCCTCCCCTCAGTTACTAACCCATATGTCCCCTACTAACTTCCTAGTCCTGCCACGGACATTAATTCCAGGGCAGTAGTTCCCTTTCCAATGTTCCCTTACCCACTCTAAACCACTGTTTGGACACTTGATCCTCAGTGTTTTGGAGGACAAGCAGCCTAGAAGGGTCACTAGATTTGTTGTTGCTTGATTTCCTTTGTACTCCTTTGTACTCCTTTATACCTCTTCCTCTGACAAAGCTGAACTCTTCGCTCAAACCTTTGCTAAAAACTCCACCTTGGATGATTCCGGTGTTATTCCTCCCTCTCCCTTACTTATGCCTAATATCATAATCTCTTACTTCTACACCATCAGCCGCTCACGGCGCACAGCTGATCACCACACCGCCAGACGTACGATGAACAGTAACAGGAAAATATGTATAGTGTGCGATATTGGATTCAACAAAAGGAGTACAACGTCACAATGTAGTAGTTGTAATGAAACAGTACACGATCGATGTACTTACGTTACTAGCAGAAAAGAAGTGGAATGCGATAAATGTAGGGAAATAGCTATTAAGGGTCCTAAAATCATTTGTGAAATATGTGAATCACTCATAACAAGAAAACAAAGGATCATAAACTGTGTTAAGTGTAAAACTGTAGCTCACATGAAGTGCATCTCTAAGAAGACCAACAGTGAAAAACGGGAATTCCTATGCAACATATGTGCCTTGCATTCATTACCGAATATTAATGTAAATGAACCAATTAGTATTAACAACTCAGAATCCAGCCAGGACACATTCAAAATCAAAGATGAATACAGAGTGTTCACCAACAAAGGGCTCCATCTTATCCACATTAACGCCAGATCAATGTACCATAAATTGTCAGAATTAAACTTGTTAGCTAATAAGGCCAAAGCTTCAATAATTGCAATCACAGAAACCTGGCTGGATTCAAGTATAAACGATGGTGAAATAAACATTCAAGGTTTCAATATGGTTAGGAATGATCGCAATAGGCATGGGGGAGGAGTATGTCTGTATGTAAAAAACAACCTCACACACACAACCAGGACCGACCTCCATGTAGAAAATCACGAAGCTCTGTGGATCGATCTACACCTGCCGAGGACAAGACCCATCACAATTGGGGTATGCCATAGGCCACCAGACGACACACAATTCTTGACCAAATTTGAACGAACGTTGTCATCGCTAGACCCTCGGAATGAATCCATCATACTAGGGGATTTTAACCGGTGTTACAAACAACGAAATGATAGGCTTGTACGAGAATATAGGCATATACTGACAATGCACAATCACAAACAACTCATCACAACCCCACACGTATCTCTGAGAACACTGCCACAATAATAGACCACATAAACTGTAACAGAGAGGACAAAATATCCCAATCAGGGGTTATACAGACTGGGATAAGTGATCACTTCGTCACATATTGCACACGAAAAACCACACAAATTACCCCAGAGAATCACAAGATTATCAAAACAAGGTCACTTAGAAACTACAATAAAGAAACATTTCTGGACATTTTATGGAATACAGACTGGTCTCCAGTGTTTGGAAGTACAAACGTTAATGACGCATGGGTTGGCTTCAGAACCATCATCACAAACATTCTAGACGAAATAGCTCCTCTGAAAGACATACGAATTAAAGCCAGGTCAGACCCATGGATCAACAATGACATACTACACCATCTGGAATACAGAGAAAATCTGTTAAAAAGGCTAGCGAAACATAGACAGGATCAAGGTCTGAAACATGAGTTCAACAGGGCCAGGAATAAACTAAGTAGGAAAATAAAATCAGCGAAAACTAATTATTTTCACAATAAGGCAGAGGAATATCAGAATAACCCAAAGAAACTATGGAGGCACCTAAAAACAACAGGCTACAGCAACAAGACAAGGGATTCGTCTAACACTAATATTGCTCTCACCATTAATGATCAGATTTGCCACGATAAACGACAAATTTCAACCTACTTCAACTCCTTCTTCACCTCCATAGCAAACACACTTGCACAGAACCTACCTCAACCTCTCAATAAATACACGACAACAACGGCCACCTTTCGAAATTTATACAGAGATAAAGACATACACCCAAACACATTTGGATTGCAAAATGTTACACCAAAATACACTTTTGACGAGCTGTCTAACCTAAATGTACATAAAAGCACAGGACCAGACAAAATTCCTGCCAAATTTCTACGAGATGGAGCCATTGGTATAGCAGGCCCCCTAACCCACATCATCAACTTGTCAATTAACACCAACACTGTACCTGCTGAACTGAAGGAAGCTATTGTAACCCCTCTATTCAAGAAAGGAAATAAACTAGAAGTTGGTAACTACAGACCAGTTAGCATATTATGTATTGTATCTAAAATCCTTGAAAGAGCGGTATACACCCAAATTGAACACTACCTCAAACAAAATGATCTATTCTATAAGTTTCAATCAGGTTTCAGATGCATGTACTCGACAGACTCCTGTCTCATCCACTTAACGGATCACATTCGTAAAGAAATGTCTAAAGGTAACTACACCGGTATGGTTCTTCTTGATATACAAAAAGCGTTTGACACACTAGACCATGATATCCTATGTAATAAACTACAAGCAATGGGCATAGGATCTGTGAACTGGTTTAAATCTTATCTTAGTGGTAGAACCCAAAGAGTCAAAATTGATGATAATATATCTGATCCTATGCCAATTAACTGTGGGGTCCCGCAGGGAAGCATCCTTGGTCCCTTACTCTTTCTCTGTTTTGTGAACGACATGGAACTGAGCGTCTCATGTAAATTATTACTGTATGCAGACGACAGCGTGCTCCTGGTTTCAGGAAAAGACCCAATAAGTATTGCCGCTTCACTTTCCAAAGAACTAGAATCATGTAGTGAATGGCTAGTGGACAATAGACTATCTCTTCACCTGGGCAAGACGGAAGCCATCTTATGTGGAACAAAACGCAAACTGAAAAACATTGTGGGCTTCTCGGTCAACTGTAATGATATTCCTATAACAACAGTGTCACAAGTTAAATATCTCGGACTAAAACTGGACGCGAGTTTGTCAGGTGAAACAATTTTGGAATCTATCCTGAGTAAGTGTAGAGCACGTATAAAATATCTGTATAGACAGGTGGGATGCTTGCCCGCGGCGACCAAAAAGACCCTCTGCCAAGCGCTTGTTCAATGTCATTTTGACTATTCTGTGTCATCCTGGTACTCTGCATCATCTAAATCAGCACAGCACAAACTTCAGGTCACTCAAAATAAAATGGTTAGGTTCATGCTGAACCTAGGACCCAGATCACATGTTGGCCAGGAACAACTTCAGTCACTAGGTATGCTCAATGTCGCTGACAGGGCCAAACAAATCAGGCTCACTAATGCCTTCAACATTTTCTATGACAGAGCTCCAGAGTACCTAAAGAATGATTTTGTTAAAGCAAATGAGAGGAGTGGACATAATACAAGAAACAGGATGTTTAATTTTAAGGTCCCGAGAATCCAAGGACAGGGTAAGCAAACATTCTTCTTCACCGCCATCAAAGACTGGAACGACCTACCCCAGTCAGTCCGTGAAAAGAGAACACTGTATTCCTTCAGACGTAGCCTGAAGGAACACCTGAACCGGACAGCTGCGAGAAGGGAGCACCAAGCTTATGTCTACTACTAAATGCGACATAAGAGATAGACAAACCAAACTGAAATGATTACTGATTACGGATTACTAATATTTACTATAGGATGTAAGGTATCTTAAAATAACCCCCTAGAAATACTTTCTCTAAAGTATCTATTTCTTTATCCTCCCCATTTTTCCCCAGCTAACCTAATCCCACAAGGACCCCAATGGAAATACGCCTAACGGCCTTATTGGGCTATCCTTAGTTGGAATTATGCAAGGCTGGTACATGTCATATTTTGTAACAAACTATGTGGTACCAACTCTGTAAATTGCTAACTGAATAATCTTAGAAGTACATCTTCTAAGGATGTACTTTCTGCCCTCTCTGGGCTTAATACTAAGAAGGCGTACAGGATGGTGTTCCTCCTGTCGCACTAAAAAACTGTTCTTCCGTGCTGACTCCCTGCCAAGGGCAAACTCTTTCGTCTCCTTCCTCTAACATCTTTCCCTT